>JAMPIV010002463.1:0-145101 GCA_024509875.1 Oreohelix idahoensis
GTATTATTTATGAATATTTGCTTTTTTCAGCTTGAAGAGCATTTACCTGCGTTGACACAAATTCCCTCTTTGGAAAACGTTACTTTAGTACATATTCAAAGATGTTAAAATTAAAAATGAAGGATGTACAGTGTAACAGTTGGCCTGGGATGCTGATGTTACAACTTACAGCGTTTCATATATAAAACTGGGACTCCTTCTGTCTTTCTTCGCTCCTTCGGGGAAGAGGGGGGGGGGGAGTATTAGTTAGTTATAGGCCCTTACTTTGTGAGTCAGCCCACTTATTGAAACACGTATTTCCCAGTTTCTGTATGTTCCCTTTCCAGTATATTTCTTCTTGTTTCTCATAGACTACCTTTTGCTGAGGTCATGTTGGCTCAATTTTAAACTTATGTGAGAATATTTGTTTAATTCATTATCGGCTGTAGTTAACTTACTTAGTTACTTACTTAGTCGTTCCTCTTCTACCGTGAGGTGTAGAGGTTTGGAAGAGAGAGCGCCAGACTATTCTATCAGCTGTCTTCTTCCTGGCCTGGTTCCATTCCAGTCCTCGGTCCTTCAAAGATTGGCTGTAGTTAACACGCCTGCTTTTCTGGCGGGAGACTATAAAGGAACCCAACACCAACAGACCTGGCAAGTCGGCAGTTTCACTAATGCTGATAGAGAAAATTGCTTTTATTTCTCCTCTACGCTTGATGGCAGAATATTAAAGACATAACTTACTTTTGTTTAGTGTATATTTCTCCATGGTCCATGAGTCGTAGTCCGTACCAGTTCGTCGCCTTTAAGACTAGTCCGGTTGTCGTTTCTTGTAACCATATTTTAAGACAAGTAGACGATTGACCTCTTGTGCCTTTGTAAGGTGGAGGGGCTGCCTCCTTACGGCTTCCAAGTAGTGGTTGATGTAACAAGTAGAGACATGCTCCACAACTAGATGATACGTCATTGCCGCAAGACCCCGCCCCTATAGACCCGAGTAGAATAGTTCCAACTACGATGGTTTGGCCATGTCTGCAGAATGAGAAAAGATTGGCTACAACAACGAAAATGGGAAACTAAGAGGCAGGGATACAGACCTCCAAGACGACACAGGGTTCACTGGGATAACAACATTAGATAATCTTTGAAGGACCGAGGACTAGATTGGAACCAGGCCAGGAGAAAGACAGCCAATAGGATAGTATTGTGCTCTCTCTGCATACCTTTACACTCCAGGGTAGAAGAGAAACGACTAAGTAAGTAAGTATAGATATATATATATATATATATATAATAATAATAATAATAATAAATTCTTTAAGCGCCAAACACGGCGCATAAGGCAGAAACCAGTGCTCTCCAGGTTGTTCGTTGTGACGCCACTCCTCTTAGCTCTTGCACATTATTTATGCCCAACGTTCTTCCTTCTCTTATTATTGTTCTTCTGAGTGTTTCTTTTGGTCTTCCTTTTTTCCGCTTACCCTCAGGAACCCAAGTGAGCGCCTGTAGTGGTATTCTGTTGTTTTGCATTCGTAGGACATGACCGATATATGACCATCGTCTTTTCCTTATATAGTCGGAGACATATATATATATATATTTACATTTCATCTACATTAAATTTTTTTAACTATTTCGTTACGTCCACGCACTGTTGTGCACGTCTATGAATTACAGCGTTATCGTCCCTGTCATTACCTCACGTCTCTGCTTAAATCTAACAGGAGTTCTTCGTGATTAATATTATTTCCAATTCCCCAACGCTGCATATCAGATTGCGTCAATTTCATACGCTATCTCATCTCTTGGTTCCTATTACAGTACAAATGTCTTGCAGCGAGCTATAATAATATAATAGACCTTTCAGTCATAACTGACCACGGGAATGCGCCCCTAAGGTGACAGCCCTCAGCTGCTTATTTGTCCTGGTGTTCCTTTTGACGTTTTCTCCTCTCTTCTGCTTGTCGTGAGAGCTTCTTGTCGTCCAATCTGAGGTGGAGCCGCAGAGAGCATCGCCACTTACATGGTGCAATCGGCATCTTCATCCTCCCAGGCTACTGGATTTATGTCCAGTGCCCTCCTGTCTCTCTAGCACACATCTTTGAACCTCAACTGTAGTCGCCCAACCGTTCTTTTGCCATCTGCCAGTTTTCCGTAGAAGATATATTTGGGAATGCAATCAACTTTCATGCGTCGGACATAGCCAAGCCAGCGTAGTATGCGTTGTCTAAGCAGTGTATACGTGATTTAAGGACCAGCACGTGACAACACATTGATATTTGTCACTTTTCCCTTTCATGAAGTACCGAGGATGTGGCGTAGACACCGTAGATCTAAGGTATTGAACTTTCTTTCTTGCTTAGCATAGTTTGTCCATGATTCGCCGCCACATATATAAAGTTGTTTAAGTGCACGAAAGGGTGATGCTTGTTTTGAAAATGGTAGGTAGTCCCATAACAGATACTGACGTAGGAGAGTGTTGTATTAGATACTGACGTAGAGGAGTGTTGTATTAGATACTTGACAATACCAGGTCCAGCTTCGAGAAGTCGGGGATGACTAGTTCCATTTCTCGCTGTCTTTGCTTTCTCTAACGTAAGATCAGAGCTTAGTCACCATTTACAGTTGGGTAGACTGGAGTGTTACGCCTCGTGTTTCAAACCCGGTACCTTTGCCCCGAGAGTTCAGTGCTCTAACCACTCAGCCAATCAATCCCATTTTTGTAGTTCCGTAGCAGATACTCCAGTAGGGGAGTGAAATGCTAGAGACATCACTATACTAGGTCCAGCAACGTGAGGGGGGGGGGGGTGTGACCAGTTCCTTCCTTGCTGCCGTTTCCTTTTCTAACTCAAGAGCAGAGTTAGGTACCCAGTTACAGCTGGATAGACTGGAGCGTGAAGTCACTGTGTTTTGAACTCGACACGTTTGCAGCGAGTGCCAGAGGTTTAGAGAACATAGTTGAGATAGTATCCGCAAAGTGACTCAGGCCTCGCTAAGTGGCAATTATGGAATGACACGTTAAAATATTATTGTTCACAGCAGAGACTGATCAAATAAGAACTGTAACTCTCGTTCTTTAAGGTGTAAGCCATGCCCGGAGTTTCTTCTTTTGTCCTATTCTGATCATTTTGGTGTCTCAGATGTTAGGCATCCTACCAAGTTTTTTTGACGTTCGGTGAACGATTTGACAAGCTCATTGCTGAAGCCAACATGAATAACTAAACTAAATAGACGTAATGCTATTGTATCCTCTGTATGTATTACTTCGTGATGTCTCCTATTATTCCATAACAAGTGCTAGCCAACGTAATTTCCAGCAATCTTTTGTTACAAAGTTTTTGTGGCAGTTACCAGGTATGAATGAAAGTGACAGGAACTGCCGCCTGAAGGTTACATCACCGATCTCTGGACTAATTGACAATAAGGTCCTTGTCCGACAAAGTATAATCGCCTTTTACTGTCTCAACTTTCCAGACAAAAATCTCTCTCTATCCCCATCACAGTCTGTATCTATTATTCACTACTGAACTGAGTTTGATGCCTTCAGGACAAATCGATGTTTCTACTCTGTTTTCTGAAGTTAGTGCCAGCATACCTGGCTGCATTCAACATAAAGTTATTTATTATTCATGACTGGATTCTCCTTCTCGGATTTGAACTTTCATTCCACTTCTTCCTTGTGTAACACAAATATAATCCGAAACATGTAAAATCGCGTGTTTGTTATCAACCTCCCTCATCATGACAATGAAGGTACTAAATTCGAAATTTACAAGTTGTACAGCTCAAACACGTTTATGTGCCAGTGTTAGTTTTTTTTCAGTCTTAATTCATTAAAATAATTAAGTTATTTATCTATTTCTTTTATTTCTTAGAACATCTTCAATAATGCGCATATTGTTCTTATCTTTAATGGGAAACATTCCGTCAGTGTGTGAAAGATCAAGGACATAATAACATCACAGATAAGATTAGAAGGAAAAAAAAGCAAGTGTGGGTTCCGATATTTAAAAATAACATACCCATTTAACAACATACCCTTAAATCAACATTATTATCCCAACTTTCGCCCACCCTCCCCCCACAACATCTTCACAACCCTTCGACATTTTGCCAGGTGCACGAAGCAATTCTCTGTGAACAGTAACCAGAGGCGGCCCGCTACCAACGTTGGACTTACTTGTCAGAAACCACATGCTCAACGTATGCACACCACACACATATATGCACACACAAAAGCTACCTAACTTTATCTATAATTGAACCAGTAGCCAGAATTAAAGTCTGATTTAAATAGCTCTTTCTAGACGAATACTTGGCACAGATCCACGTATGAAAAGGTCATGACATAGGTAGAGGTATTATTTAATCCCGTTTGTTACTTCTTTGTCATGAAAAGGAAGCAAAAATTGTAGTACTGCAACTTTGCAAGCATGTCTTAAAATGCGACTAAGGAAGGTTGGGCTTGGCGCATCTACTCCATCCTCTAAAACTTGTAAGGTACAAAAACGTCCGTTATTCTTCTTCTTCTTATTATTATTATTATCATCATCAACATGATCATCATCAATGTTACTGATGTGAAAATTATATTTAAAATATCAGTCAGCGACCCATGGCTTGACTGCTTGCATCAGGGTCAGCGAACCAGAGCTGACCAAGACCCTACTCCACCTCCACGTGGTGGTCCTGAAAACAGGCTGCATCACTGCAGTCTGGCTGAGAGAGTAGGGATCGAAGAGGGAAGGCAAACCCGGTCCCCAAAAAATGCCGTGCTGAAGTCGGATGTGTCGGCCGAAAGGCACAGATATCAATGCTCCGGTGTAAACAGACACAACGCTACCAACGTCCTTTTCAGGACAAACGAGGAAGAAGAAGAAAAAGAAGATTGAAATGTTTTTGGTACAAATTTTAACATAGATATTTTTAGTAGATAATCCTAGTTAATGTATGGGTGTGTTTAGTAACAGCCTCCTTCAGTAATAACTGACTATGGGAATGTGCCTCTGAGGTAATAGCCCTCAGCTACTTTTTATCGTGGTTCCTTTCGGTGTTTTCTTTTCTCTTCTGCTTGTTGTCAGATTTCATTTTCGCCCAATTTGAGGTGGCCTTAGTTAGCATCTCCACTTGGTGTGACTGACAGCTTCATCCTCCCAGGTTACTGGGTTTATGTCCAGTGCCATCATGTATCTCTTGCTCACATCTTTGAACCTCAGTTGCAGTGGCCCGGCTGATCTATTGCCATCTGCCAGTTGTTCGTAGATGATATCTTTGGGGATGCGATAATCTTCCATGTGGCGGACATGGCCAAGCCAGCTTAGTCTTCTCTGTCTAAGCCGTGTATACATGCTTTGGAGGCCAGCACTTGACAAAACCTCGACATTTGGAACTTTGCTCTTCCGTGAAATACCGAGGATGTGCCGTAAACACCGTAGATGGAAAGTATTGGACCTTCTTTCTTGCTTAGCATAGGTTGTCCATGTCTGCTACCATATAGAAGCGTGCTAGTGACGCATTCATTATATACTGCAGCTTTGGTCTTTATTGTATTTATTGTTACAACTTTTCACTAATTTATATTTTTAATAGATCGTCATAGTAAATGTTTGGATGTGTGTAGTAGTCGCCGCCTCTAGTCAGAACTGACTGTTGGAATGCGCCCGTGAGGTGATACTTTATTTATTTGTTCTTTTCGGCGTCTTCTTTTCTCTTCTGTTTGTTGTGAGAGCTATTTTTCGCAAAATCTCAGGTGGCGCCCTAGAGAGCATCATCTCTTTGTGCGATCGGCAGCTTCATCCTGCCTGATTGGTGGGTTTAAATCCACTGCTTTCATGTCTCTGTTACACACATCTTGCACACATCTTACACACATCTTACACACATCTTGCACACATCTTACACATATCTTGCACACATCTCAGAACCTCAGCTACGGTAGCCCGGCTGTTCTTTCAGGCGGCAAGCTTGGGCACGAGCTTAAGGTGTGTGTAATGGCAGTATTTATAAGCCTGTATAGGTAACTGAATGTTCGTGCCTCAAGTAACATTGATTGCTACCTGTTCTTCGTGCACGCCATTTTTAACGACACATGTCCATCTTTGGTGCTCTCTATGCCTGAGATGAGCTTTATTTGTTGCCTTTTTCTCTTCTTAACTTAAGTTACGTTTACTTTGGCCTAAAGCAATCAATGAATCGTATAACTGGTTCGTTTGGATTTTTTTAAGCAGACATGGAAATCTAGATTAACTTGACATACAAGGTATGTCATCACTCATGTTAAGTAAGGCCTCTATCATTATGATACCAATCAGACACCGAACAATACTCAATAATATAATGACTCCAGCCTGGAGAAATTCAACATATGTGAACCAGTGCTCAGCCTTTATGCCTCGTCACTGTGATCCGAATGTGGAGGAATGCAATAGCTTTTGCACGTCACGTAGATAAACAAATTAATAAGAACAACATAATTATGGCGATATATTAAATCTCAAATTTAAGTTTGTCGTTTCAATTGTATCAATTTAATATTTGCGATGATTTACAATGTTCTCCAAACTTACGACTTTTCAAAATGTTCTTTCAGTATAGCAGCACACAAATGTTTTCTCTGAGTAAAATATTGCCTGAACAATGATACTTTAAATGATCAAGCTGTTTAACATCTTTCACGAACAGAATGATAGTTGCTTGCAAGGCCTTAACTCCATTTATTATGAAATCTGGGTCTTTAAGAACAAAGTGTAATGTCAAACATCTTAAATCTTTGAGAAATCCCACGGAAGTTTTCACTGTCCCGAAAACACACAAAACACACAGCACTTTATATCAGATCGCATGGTCTTTTATATTTGGATATGTGCCCTAATATAACCGACAAATGTTGTGTCTAGGTTGAACGGAGCGCGCCTCGCACAAAACGAGGCTACATTTTATTTAAAAACAATACAAAAAAAAACCAACCTACAACACTTCTGTGAATTGATGTACTATGTGGCTTGACGTTCTCTGTGACTTGATGTACTCTGTGACTTGATGTACTCTGTTGCTTGATGTTCTCTGTGACTTGATGTACCCTGTGACTTGATGTACTTTGTGGCTTGATGTATACTGTGGCTTGATGTACTCTGTGACTTGATGTACTCTGTGACTTGATGTACTCTGTGCACGCCATAGATGCAAGGTAAATGACCTTATCAATTCAGCTGAGTGACAAGCAGGGGCGTACTTATAGTATATGGCACCCGGGGCGGATCCTTCTTTGACACCCCCACCCCCAAAACACACCGAAAATATATTATTGAAAATATATAATTCCTAATAGAATTTTTAAATCTACGGTACTGTCAAAACAGCATCCGAATGCACCCCACTCGTGGCTGTCACCATTCTTAGTACGTAACTGACAACAAGTGATTCTCCTATTCTAAATTTAGGCGCTTGTGCTCCTTCAAGAGTGTGACGGTATTACTTCCCCTTCTTCTATTCCACCATCCCATGTCAGAATTTACCCTCCATGAGAATTAAATTTAATTTCTCGGGATAAAACTTCCTTTACATTTAAACTGAATAGCTTTAGCTTTACATTACATTTAAATGAAAAGGTTAAACGTACAGATATAATAAGTTTTACATTTACATCTCCGCTGTCTGAAAAGTGTTCACAATATAAATTCATTTTTGTTTCTTTTATATTTATATAGGGAGCCGCGGTAGCATAGTGGTTAGTGCACTGGCTTCCTAACTCAGTGGTCTATGGTTCGATTCCCAGATGATGCGGGATTTTTTTTAGGCCGCAAACGGCTCCTGGGTTGATCCAGCCCCTATTGGGTACCAGAACAACTTCTGGGAAGGTTAAGGCGTGATGCTGACC
Organism: Oreohelix idahoensis; assembly: GCA_024509875.1. NCBI lineage: Eukaryota > Metazoa > Mollusca > Gastropoda > Stylommatophora > Oreohelicidae > Oreohelix > Oreohelix idahoensis. Next base: position 7,856 of record JAMPIV010002463.1, read on the forward strand.
ACATCACCCCTAGTGTGCCGATGGTCAAGAAAATATTAGCCTAACACCATATTCCCAATACGCCTCAATGGGCGTGTAACGGGATCCTTACCTTACCCTTTATATTTACACTTATGGAAAAGTTTGAAACTTCTATTAATTTAAAATGAATATTTTCACATAGGCATTTACACTGGTTTAAAGTTTGAAAACTTACATTAATTTTGAAGTGAATATGTTTATAGGGACATTTACACTGCTTTGAAAATGTAAATATTATTCTTAGAATGTACATCATTTCTTTTCATCTTTCCCTCCCTGCTCCATAGAGAACCTGGAACTACTTTACGCTTTTAGTTCTCTTTACGAAACTATCAATAAAGCAATCACCATCCCGTGCAGTGGTGGTTCATGAATCATCATTCTAGATACTGAGGTTGCCAGCCCCAAATGACTTTGACAATAGTGAGTTTCACACATTAAACTTCACATGGTGTCACGGCGCTATTTCGCAGTGCATCTTATGTATTGTGTTCGGCGAAAAGTCAGCCGGGCGGTGCCGAGTGTGATGCTACACTGTAATTCTGTCTTTTAACAGGCCCGATTCTGTGGTTCTAGTTTGAGTTTTCACCATTTCTCTTCACTTTGTAATTATATGGGTTTGCCTTGTTTCTTCTCATGTGAATATATCGTGTTGGTATTTTTGAGTAGTAATTTTAATGGGTTCGTTTTATGTCGGTAGGTTTATTTTTCACTCGGCCAGTTTTACTTTCTTCTGATTTTTCGCGATTCCCGTAGATTTCATTGTTTACGAAAATCGACATTTTCGGGCACGCCTGTATGACGCGCCAGACACACGTGGCCATCACGTAATGTGACGCAAATTTTCGGACAACGCGGGATTTGCGTAAGGGCTAGTATTGATTTTTCCTAGAGCTGCCATTGGTCCGAGCAGCCGCAAGACGTCGTATTATCGTCTCCATTGTGGGAACAAAAAACGATAATAGCGAGTCCCGGCGAATCAGTGGGGGAGCGTAAATTGGAAATACCAATTTACCCACGGCACACGGACATACCTCAGTAGTCAGTGGACTCGAGTTATCGTCAGAAGCAAAAGAAACTTAACCTACGGTTTTTTTTTTTTTTGCAGTGAGGAGCGGGAACGGGTTTAATTATCATACAGCCCGAACTCGTCGCTATTATAGTCTCCAACAACGACACGAGGTCGGAGACTGGTGTAATTTCATACAGCCAGAAATCAAGGCTGTGTCTTCCTCTAAATCCGGAGTGGGAGAAAAGGGGAAAGTTTGTTCAGCAGCAGAGAAGCGTCTACAGTTAATCAAGTCCCTCATGCTTGATATCCGAACATCGTCATCACCAAAATCAGGAACAGGTGACAGGGTTACCATACCTAGGTCCTGATAGAAACGAGAGAAGAGAGTACCGGAGACGCCGCATGATCAGTCCTCGAGTGTTAGAGAGACACTGAGACCAAGAGAGAGAGAGAGAGAGTTAGAGAAGGAGGGAGACAATAGACAGGACCAGTAGGGTCAGTTCAGTATCCATTTGACGGATAGACACTGAGTCTGCGTTCGAAAAACCAAGTCTATTATTTTAGCATTTCTTGTGGTGTAGTTATCGGCGCATATCGCCTAACAAGTAGAAAGCTGTGTAGCCGTTCGTTGAGGAAGAGTCACCAGGACTGAGTCAGTAGTAATCTTATTAGTGGTAGAGAGTGGAGGCTAAAGTTGACAGCCTCACCAAATTAGATTTGTTTTTAATCACTAACCATTTTATTGTTCCTCAGCAGGGTGACAGAAAGAGTGAATGTGATTTGGGGTTTTTTTTTGTCTCTCGTGTCTCTCAATTTAAGTGTTATTTTGGTTTTTCCAGGCCGTGCGACAGTGCACGCTATCGACTGACTTGATGACGTATGATGCCATTTTATGTTTTTCTTGTATGTAAATAAATATATATAATATATTTACTGGATCAGCTTCTACTCTTTACTATACTTACTTTATGTCGTCTGTATAGTGGGGTCTGTGGTCGTTTTATACACCTTATCTCCTTGTATTTAAAGGAAGTCAGAGGAGGGTGAGATTATAGCCAGTTTGAAGTCACGAAGCGGCAAGGGGAAAATCAAATCCTGGTTCTATCCCTTGAGCCAATAGTCTCATCTGTCTACAGGCACGTCATTTTCCATCTAAATTCTATTTTCTCAGACTTTCTCATACTAGGGTCTTGCTTTCATTCAGGCACACTCTATAAAAGTAAAACCACTTCGTGACAAGTGGGCGGCAATCGTCCGATGGATCATTCTGTGGAGATCAATTCTGTGATCTAGATTCATAGGTGTCTCTAGGAAGTTTTCTGAGAATAGAGTTTCTTTAAATATCCCCTAGACTTGAGCTATTAGAACTGATCCAGTTATAGGTTTTTCCACAGGTTGCAGTCTAGTAGATTTTTGTGGTAATTTTGATTTATATGACTAAGAGGTAATTGATGGCATACCGACATATTTTTCTTTAACAGGAAGGTAATTTCGGGTTTTTGGTAGCTTCTTAACTAAATTTTTTTCAGGTTATTATTCAGACTTAGTGCTAGTCTGAGGTCGGGTTTTTGGGACAGCGGTTATAGAGAATATTTTATATTACGTAACAGGTTGTTCCTTCTCTTTTCCTTTTCTGTCATTTCTCTGTATTTGGGAACTTACAGCAGTTTACAGGTAAGATGGCGGATATGGCCAAGTTACGAGCTGCCTGGCGTGAATCTGCTCAGGATATGGAATTGGATAAGGAGGAGACTAAGGCCTACCTGATAAGGGAAACTGATAGGCATATTCAGCGAGAGAAAGAGAAAGAGGACAGGGCAGCCGCCGCAGAAATTGAGGAAAGGCAAAGGGCAGCCGCCGCAGAAGCAGCAAAAGAGGAAAGGGCAGCCGCCGCAGAAGCAGCAAAAGAGGAAAGGATAGCCGCCGCAGAAGCAGCGAAAGAAGAAAGGATAGCCACCGCAGAAGCAGCGGAGAGGCAAGCAGAAAGGGAAGCACAGGAGAAGGCAGCAGAAAGGGAAGCACAAGAGAGAAAGAAGGCAGCAGAGAGACAGCATGAACTTGCCCTGCGTTCTCTGGAACTGCAGTACCGAGCTTCGGAAGGCAGTTCAGCTAATGGAGATTCACCCAGAGCAGAAGCGAGAGACACCTCAGGAAACGGAGGGCCCGGATGGCAGCCATGAGCTTCCCATTTGACTCGTTCCCTAACGGGAATGAGAAGATTGACGTGTTCTTGGAGAAATTTCAAAGAATGGCAAAGGCATATGGGTTGGATGAGAGTCTTTGGTGCCTGAAATTATAGCAATCTTTGAAAGGTCATGCTTATGAAGTCTACAACAAGATGCTCATAGATGATCAGAACAACTTTGAGGCACTGCGAAACGCTTTGTTGCAAAGGTTTCAGTGGACACCCCGAAAATGCCAAACCATGTTCAGGGAGAGCAGGCCGGAGAAGGGAGAGAGTTTCGCACAGTTTGCCGAGCGGGTGAGAAATTACTTAACCCGGTGGAGGGAACTGTCAGGACTGGCGAAAACTTTTGAAGGGTTGGAGGAGTTAGTTCTGTGTGAACAAGTCAAGGCAAACATGTCCCCCGACTTGAGGCGGTATCTGGCGGAGCAGGGTGCCCAGCAACTTGATCAGATTATCGTGTTCGCCGAAAGGTACCAGACAGCACAGGCCGAAGTACTGTGACAGAAACGGAAAAACCCAGACCTGCCAGCCCCAGACCAAGGAGCTTCGTCATCGCAGTCGGCTACTTCGCCAGCTCATCAGCAGCCAGGGCCTTCTCGCAAGGAGCCTCATTCAGGTTATAACTTGCGCCCCCAGCCGCATAACAGAGCACAGCCGACATCATCTCAGGAACCCGCTAGGAACAGAGGAGATAATGAGAGGTATTGTCAGAATTGTAGAACCACTTCCCACTGGACATCCCGGTGCATGAACAAACCACCAGCTCACCATGCAGCTTGTTTAAGACCGGTGAGATGGACTAAAGGGAATAAATGGGAACCAGTCCAGGCAGAGAAGTTGTTCTCTAACAGTGGACCAGCTGTAGTGAACGGAACGACAACTACTTGTTTGTTTGACAGCGGGCTTACTTACCCCAGTATCATCGCTCGTCATTTGGTGAAACCAGGGCAGTGGACCGGAGAAATAGTTGAGACTGGTGGCATTTTGAGAAGAGGTATCTCACAGCGTCTGCCCGTAGCCAATATTGAGGTGAAATGCAAGTTTGTGTCTGGCACCATCAAGGCAGCTGTAATGGCACAGCCAGCACATGATTTCATCCTGGGAAGCCCATACTTAGTTTTGGGAAACCCAACCACACCGATCCTTGCTAATGCAAGGGGCCCTACTGCAGGCCAGAGAAGTGAAAGGGGAGAGCCCCAAATTCACGGAGCCCCATGGGAGCTCAAACATCCTTGTCTTGCGATGAGGAGGAGAGAAGCCTCTAAAGACAGTGGAATGTTATTTACAGAGGCGTATTCGCCTGTCAGCCCTGGTAAGCCTAAAGGTTTTACAGCGGTGACGCCTCTGATTTCGGAAGTATCTTCTTTGTCGTCGGGAATTAGGCCCCCGATGGTATTAAATCCCTCAAGGGAGGGAAATACTGACAAGAAGGAACATCTGCACGGTTCTTCAGTCAACCGCAACCAGTTACGCCCTGTTACGGCTGTGTCTGGCCAAGCCAGTCAGACTGTTTCAAAACACTGGGAGGCCGCACCATTTGGTAATCATTATTTACCACGCGCCGCCAGGAAAATTCGTGGGCGAAGGAAACACAAGAGAGGGAGGAGGAAGGGCGACCAGTCATGTTGCAGTCGCCAGGAGGAAATCCCATGGCGTGACCCTCACGATCCAGGGCTTGCAAAGATTCTCAAGGATATGGAGATGGGCCTGTATGATAATGCTAATTATGATAGTGATTAGATCGGGATGTAGATCTAGATACGGACCAGCATGAAACCCAGAGATTTCAGTGATTTAGCACGGATTCCCGCACTTGAAAGGGGGGACTTATGTGATGCTACACTGTAATTCTGTCTTTTAACAGGCCCGATTCTGTGGTTCTAGTTTGAGTTTTCACCATTTCTCTTCACTTTGTAATTATATGGGTTTGCCTTGTTTCTTCTCATGTGAATATATCGTGTTGGTATTTTTGAGTAGTAATTTTAATGGGTTCGTTTTATGTCGGTAGGTTTATTTTTCACTCGGCCAGTTTTACTTTCTTCTGATTTTTCGCGATTCCCGTAGATTTCATTGTTTACGAAAATCGACATTTTCGGGCACGCCTGTATGACGCGCCAGACACACGTGGCCATCACGTAATGTGACGCAAATTTTCGGACAACGCGGGATTTGCGTAAGGGCTAGTATTGATTTTTCCTAGAGCTGCCATTGGTCCGAGCAGATACGTAGGAGTATATTTGCGTGGGTGTTTTCTCTTGTATATAATGAGACAGAAAACGGGGATTCGGTCTCTATGTAGAAATAAGTGTCAGCCGCAAGACGTCGTATTATCGTCTCCATTGTGGGAACAAAAAACGATAATAGCGAGTCCCGGCGAATCAGTGGGGGAGCGTAAATTGGAAATACCAATTTACCCACGGCACACGGACATACCTCAGTAGTCAGTGGACTCGAGTTATCGTCAGAAGCAAAAGAAACTTAACCTACGGTTTTTTTTTTTGCAGTGAGGAGCGGGAACGGGTTTAATTATCATACAGCCCGAGCTCGTCGCTATTATAGTCTCCAACAACGACACGAGGTCGGAGACTGGTGTAATTTCATACAGCCAGAAATCAAGGCTGTGTCTTCCTCTAAATCCGGAGTGGGAGAAAAGGGGAAAGTTTGTTCAGCAGCAGAGAAGCGTCTACAGTTAATCAAGTCCCTCATGCTTGATATCCGAACATCGTCATCACCAAAATCAGGAACAGGTGACAGGGTTACCATACCTAGGTCCTGATAGAAACGAGAGAAGAGAGTACCGGAGAAGCCGCATGATCAGTCCTCGAGTGTTAGAGAGACACTGAGACCAAGAGAGAGAGAGAGATTTAGAGAAGGAGGGAGACAATAGACAGGACCAGTAGGGTCAGTTCAGTATCCATTTGACGGATAGACACTGAGTCTGCGTTCGAAAAACCAAGTCTATTATGTTAGCATTTCTTGTGGTGTAGTTATCGGCGCATATCGCCTAACAAGTAGAAAGCTGTGTAGCCGTTCGTTGAGGAAGAGTCACCAGGACTGAGACAGTAGTAATCTTATTAGTGGTAGAGAGTGGAGGCTAAAGTTGACAGCCCAACCAAATTAGATTTGTTTTTAATCACTAACCATTTTATTGTTCCTCAGCAGGGTGACAGAAAGAGTGAATGTGATTTGGGTTTTTTTTTTGGTCTCTCGTGTCTCTCAATTTAAGTGTTACTTTGGTTTTTCCAGGCCGTGCAACAGTGCATGCTATCGACTGACTTGATGACGTATGATGCCATTTTATGTTTTTCTTGTATGTAAATAAATATATATAATATATTTACTGGATCAGCTTCTACTCTTTACTATACTTACTTTATGTCGTCTGTATAGTGAGGTCTGTGGTCGTTTTATACACCTTATCTCCTTGTATTTAAAGGAAGTCAGAGGAGGGTGAGATTATAGCCAGTTTGAAGTCACGAAGCGGCAAGGGGAAAATCAAATCCTGGTTCTATCCCTTGAGCCAATAGTCTCATCTGTCTACAGGCACGTCATTTTCCATCTAAATTCTATTTTCTCAGACTTTCTCATACTAGGGTCTTGCTTTCATTCAAGCACACTCTATAAAAGTAAAACCACTTCGTGACACCGAGGTGAGCCTAACCGGAGGGTCATGTGACTACCGGAAGTCGGCAAATAAAGCGCAAATTTGGGAAGTCAGAAACTAGCCTCGTCCAGGAAGGACGCATATTTTCTCCTTGCCAGCAAGATTGCTGTGAAGTTCATGTTATGGACTATTTGTTCTGAGTGCTTGCCATATTTCGGTCCTGTTGGATTAGTACGTTGTAATTCTAGATCAGTGTATTGTCTAGTTCGTTCTATCTACAGGCCGTAGTTTGATAAAAGATAGATGATTTTTGAGTGTTCCATTTCCATAGTTTTGCCGCTCAGGTGAGCGATATTCATTGCAGTGATTTTCAGTGTAAGTCGTACTGTCGTGTATGATGCTGATAGATTAAGCTGCTAGGCAAGTTTACAGTGGCATTTCATTATTGTATTGATTCGTTTATTGGCCGCGTGAGGCTTTATTGTATTGTGCATAATAATAAAGGGAAGTTCCTGTTAAAGGTGTTATTTCGTATGTCAGCCATTGTGGTGTGGTTGTACCCTTGGAAGAACCAGCCTTTATTCCTTATTATAAATCCACATTGCAGTGGTGTAACCAGTGGAGTATTCTCCGTGATAACTGGTTCTTGACACAAGGTAATATATACATATAAATGTTAGTTCAGATGTTAGTAATAAAATGTAAATCACAACTTACGCCAATCTTGGCTACAGACTTGTTTGCTCAGATGAATAAAAGAGACGAATTGTTCTCTTACACGCGTCTGGGATGTCTTTAATTTTACAATAGATGGCCCCTCTTACTCCGTGTTTCTTCAGTTTCCTAGTCCCTGGGTCCCTTATTAAAATGTAGAGATTTCCTGTGCTTTTGTAAGTCTTATCTGGTTCTCCAATAAAAGGTCTGGTTAACAAATAGGAATTATGAATCTAGTCTTCACCCTGGTGAGGTCTGAAGTCTTGGCGAGCTTGAAATTCACAGTGAGTTAAAACAGCGAAATGGTCAGGCTATATTCCCCTCACTGTTGTTATGAATCTGATCAGAAAGATCCAATCATTTAAAAAAGGTCGGGTGTGGCACTTTCAAAATATTTCCTACGTGGAAAAATTTTGCAAAAAGGTCACGTCTCCCATATATGGTAATATGATGTCTTGCATACACTCTCACCAACACATTTGTAAACTCATATTGTCTAAAATATAATAAATCCATGATTACTTTTAACGAAGTGACCGGAAGCGATTATATAACTCTTGTCTGCCAAAATGTGTCACCCAGACAGTAATCTCGTTATCTGTCGTATGAGTGCGCAAACTCCGGGTCTTATCGGTAATTTAAGCCGATAGCGCAGACCGATGTAAGTTTTAATCTGCCGCGCCTATAACCACAAATCTGGGTAGCACTCCTTGCAAATGTGATATTTATCACCTACAGGGTGATTTGATAAAATCAAATATCTGCTACTTAGCAGAAAAATAACGAAGAAAGAAAAAAAGAGAGAAAGAAAGAAAAGTGCGATAAATGACAGCACATAATAAAATCAGTACCACAAATGTACCGATACTGCCGGAGAGAACCAAAGATCGATAGAGGTCGTTCATTTCGTCACAAAGAATCCAATTGTCAGAGTGGTTAGAGCGCTGGTCTTTCGTGGTAAAGCTGCTGGGGTCGATTCATGGTATTGGCACGCTTCAGTCTACTCAGCTGTAAATGGATACCTGACTTTGCACTTTAGTTAGGAAAGGAAAAGCAGCGACGAATAGAATGGGTCACCCCACATCTCGATGCTGGACCTGGTATTTTGATGTCTCTAACACTCCACACCCCTACATCAGTATCTTCTATGGGACTGCCGTTACCTTCTGTGTTCCATCATAACAACTTTTGTGTTCCATCACAACAACTTTTGTGTTCCATCATAACAACTTTTGTGTTCCATCATAACAACTTTTGTGTTCCATCATAACAACTTTTGTGTTCCATCATAACAACTTTTGTGTTCCATCATAACAACTTTTGTGTTCCATCATAACAACTTTTGTGTTCCATCATAACAACTTTTGTGTTCCATCATAACAACTTCTGTGTTCCATCATAACAACTTTTGTGTTCCATCATAACAACTTTTGTGTTCCATCATAACAACTTTTGTGTTCCATCATAACAACTTTTGTGTTCCATCACAACAACTTATGTGTTCCATCATAACAACTTTTTGGTTCCATCATAACAACTTTTGTGTTCCATCATAACAACTTTTGATTTACACACGTGCAATAAATTATATTATTTACATTTCCTTCTCATTATAAAAATAGAACAACAGCGTAAGGTCGTGTCAAGAGAATGTAGTGTTACCTGTAATGTAATTTGAGAAACCCTGCTCTGATATAATCTATAATTAGAAACAATCTACGCAGGCAACGAACAACGTAATACGACGCACCCTATAAACATATTCAACGTAATGTTTATGCAGCACCTTTGAAATCTCTTAACGCCTTTAACAGTGAGAGTGTTCACCTTGTGGAACACGTGAAGTGTTAAGAGTAATTTACTTCATACACGACGGATACCTGGGTTGTCAGACAGCACTTTTCTTTTTAATCACAGCCAAGGTTTCTTGAATGTGTGTGCTCATCTAGGAACAGACATGTGCAACACAATATGTGCTAAAAGGCAAGACATTCATTGTAAAAATAAACAACAACAAAACTAACAAACAATAGTCTTTAGCTTGCTGGTATCTTGGTACGGTGAATTTATAATCAAGAAGGACCTAATAGTTGACCTATCTTTGAGGTCTTGTCCTAAAATGGTACGATTTATGCTGGATTTTTTTTTTCATCTGCTCCGGGCCCCTTCCAAAGTTCAAGACCCTAAACGAGCGTATACTGTAAATACTTCTAAATCCGTCATTGTAAGGAACTCTCGACAGGGTGGCTGAACAATGCAAGCAGGGGAAAGAACCGTAAGCTGCCATTTGAATAATGACGTCTGACTGACAGAGTGTTTAGAGCTCTTGCATAACGCGGCCAAGTTACAGGGTTCTGGGTTCAAAACCTGGCAGCGTCACGCTCCAGTCTAACCAGCTGTAAATGGTTACCTGATTCTGCTCTTGAATTAGAAAGGCAAAGACAGCGAGGAAGGAAACTGGTCACCCTACTTCATAAAGCTGAACCTAGTATATATATAGTGAAGCCTCTACGGCAGTACCTGCTTTCAAACTGCCATAACCTTTACAATAAGTATCCAGGCATCTGTTGCTACATACGGGTACTAGTCAATGGTCGAGCCACAATTAACAGAAAGAACGTAATATAAAAGTGATATTTTCCAACATCCTGGTATCAGTTTTAATCTGAAGGTTATGAAGCAATGTTCTCACCTTAAATTTAGTTCAGGGTTTCTTAACATCTTTACTGCCATAAACCTCCTTAATTGTCCGTTGAAAACTATGAACCATTTTAATTGTCCGATGAAGGCCATGAACCCCTTTAAATGTACGATGAAAACTATGGACCCATTTAATTGTCCAATGAAAACTATGGACCCATTTAATTGTCCGATGAAAACTATGGACCCATTTAATTGTCCGATGAAAACTATAAACCCATTTAATTGTCCGATGAAAACTATGGACCCATTTAATTGTCCGATGAAAACTATGGACCCATTTAATTGTCCGATGAAAATTATGGACCCCTTTAATTTGTCCGATGAAGGATATCATCATCATCATCATAACCCTCCACTCCCAAAGGAGCATAGACCTTCAACAAACACATGCCAAGTCCTCCTGTCACGTGCCATCATCTCAAGTTCTTTCCACGTTCTCCTCATCATTTTCACCTCTGTTTCCAGCTCTCTTCTCCATGTGCTTCTTGGTCTACCTCTGCCTCTCTTGCCCTGGGGGTTCCAGAACAAGGACTGCCTTGTAATGCTATCAACAGGTTTCCTCAGTGTGTGTCCTATCCATCGCCATCGTCTTCTTCTCATTTCTTGTTCCACTGGCACTTGTCTAGTTCTTGTCATCAGTTCCACGTTGGTAACCTTGTCATACCATTTTAATCCCTCTATTCTACGCAAGCACCCATTTATGAAAGTCTGTAGCTTTTTGGTAGTTGTCTTTGTTGTTCTTCATGTCTCAGAGCCATACAATAGGACTGACTTCACATTTGAGTTGAAGATTCTTATTTTCGTGTTGGATCCGATTTCTCTTGATCTCCATATATTTCCCAATGCAATGAAAGCTCCTCTTGCCTTTTGTATTCTTATTTTGATATCGATGTCTGTCCCTCCAACTTTGTCTATATTACTGCCAAGTTATATGTACGATTCTACATCTTGTATTGGTGTTTCTTCAAGTTCAACCCAGTTATCATTACCTGCATTTATTCTCATTATTTTTATCTTTTCCCTGTGTATTTTCAGACCCAATTGCTGTGATCTCTCATCGAGTTTTTTTCAATTTGTCCTGCATCTGATTACGGTTATGGGACAGAAGAGCCAAGTCATCAGCAAAATCCAGATCATCCAACTGCTTAGTCAGAGTCCGCTGGATTCCATTTCTGTTGTGTGTTGTCGATGATCTCTGTAACTGTACTTTTCTCTTGTTGAGGTGATCACTGGCCCAAGACAGTATACATGTTGTTAGGTTGTAGTGCGAGCGGATGATGAACTGAGTGTGGGTGCGAATGAAGGCGCGAATGTGTTTAGGCTCTTATGTATGTAGACCCTGCAACCCATACACTCACATGCAGTAGTCAAGGATGCTTGGACACTGCAGACACGTTTCAAAACATTTATTGCGAGAACACACATGGTATCAACAGGAACAGTCATTGTAAACAAGGTCATGCTGACCGGAAATCGATAGGTATAAATTAGGCATTCATCAAGCTGGTAAACATTTGAATATTCGTGCATGGTCAATACAATGTTCTTCAATAAAGACAGTTCGTGGCGTCGCCCTGGGATTACTGACTAAACGCGTCAGATACCTTAATCACTTTGACACATAGGTGCAACTTGGCATTCCCCGCCAATTGCACATTATCAGGCTGTAGTATCATAGCCGAAAACACAGGCCTCGTTCTGACGTCGGCTGTATACTTCTGATAAGCAGGTTACCATCAACCCTGCAGTAATGCTTATTGTAGACATAAATATGCCGCCAATCTGCGGCTCCCACAATATATCTTCGTCACTGAATTTCTGGATGGTATGAAGACTAATAGTCTTGAATGGCTACCTTGAGCACAACATATAAGTTCTGAAATGGAGGACCGGTGAGCTGCAGTTCACAGACTAGGCAATCTTCAAACATGTTCTGCTACCGAAAGCATAGTAATGGAAAAAGTCGGTATTACCTGTAACCGAGTCCACAGAACAATATAAGAAACTGTGCTGTCATTCCAACGCACAGAGATTCACTGGGGAAAACTGCCAGTGCAGTCACTTCGAAGATTCTCCCCGAAAAACACAATGGACTCTCGTCCCTTCAGAAACCAGGACACTTCCCCGGCTCGCCGGAAGTCTAACTCCACTCCCGCTTAAAAAACCTGCCCATGGGCATACGCCCGAACTGTCTACCTTTGACCCTAAAGGTCAAACACAATGAATGAATAAACAAGGGAAGACAACCCCTAATCAACCTGACATCGCAGGTAAAGACACAATTATTCTTATGATAAAAACATAAGCAAATAACTTGACAGATGACTCCGTCAAAAATGACAGCAACATATTACTACTACCCCCCTGTAAAAAAAAAATGAAATTTTCTTTTTAATATGTCCATGAGCAAGATTGCACAAGTATCACTTATGTGCTCATGAAAAAATGAACCTAATATAAGGTACAATAGACGCATAAACAAAGCGTCTGAAGAGGATACAAATCATCTCCCAACATAGGAGAAAATATTTCCTTTAAGCCAAACAAACTAAGGGGGTACCATTAAAGAAACCTTAGTTGCTGGCAATACCAGTCATATATCAATCATTACTAAATACTATAATTATAGCAATATACAAATGTCATGAATTACAATGCTATATTAGCAACATATCATTGATGGATGGACAAAATGAAATTTGTTAAATTATCTAAACATCATCCAAATACATTTGTATTACAACATATTAGGATATTAAGGACAGACAAAAGTCTGAAAGTGTATCAGGAAAAACTAGGACACAAGATTTAACTGGAATCATGTGGGCATCTGGACAATATGTCCGCCATCACATTATCCGAACCACGGATAGCTCGCACCGTGAAATGGAAAGGCTGAAGAGCAATAGCATAACGAGTAGATCTCGAGCTCTTCAAATCCTTACTTTGCATAGCCGTAAGAGCTTTTGGTCGGTTTCCATAAAGAAATGCGCGCCCAGAAGGAACCTTTGTAGCTTAAGAATGGACCAAACCATAGCCAACAATTCACGGTCTAAAACCGAGTAATTCCTTTCTGCCGCATTTAGCTTCCTAGAAATATACATTACAGGATGCAGAGTTCCTGAATATTCCTGCATTAGCGCCGCTCCAATCCCAGTGGAAGAGGCATCACTACGAAGAACAAAAGTCTTATCAATCGTTGGTAGTCTTAAGATAGGATGAGATGAGAACAAATTCTTAACCTGATCCAATGAAGATTGGCATTCCTGGGACCAACGCACCATATTAGGAGAACCTTTTTTCAATAACGATGAAAGTGGTGCCATAATGGAGGACAGATTCTCAATGAATCTTCCATAGAATTGTATCAATCCCAAGAGACTACGCACTTGTTTTTTTTTTTTTTGTCTTCGGAACCGAGATATTTAATATCTTCGAAATGTTTTGGTCCTCTGTCTTCAACAGACCATGACCAACTCGATGACCTAGGAAGGAAATTTCACTAAACCCAACAAAAGCTTTAGAGGGTTTTGCAGTCAAACTATGCTCACGTAGAGTAGATAGCAATTCCTTTAGACCCAAATAGTGTTCTTCCCAAGTATCGCTGAAAAGACAGATGTCGTCTAAATATGCGATGACATCTGCACGATCTGATAGAATTCGTCGCATCATGCGCACGAAAGTCGCTGGGGCGTTCATAAGCCCGAAAGGCATAAAATTCCATTGAAACAGACCCCTAGGTGTCGAAAAAGCAGTGAGAGGTTTGGCGTGTTCCGTCAGTGGGACTTGCCAATAACCTTTCGACAAGTCTAGTTTAGTAAAGAATTTAGCTTTAGAAAGTCTAATAAGTAGATCATCTAATAATGGCATAGGTTCAGCATCGAACTTCGTAACTTGATTTAATTTGCGATAGTCAACGCAAAGACGTATGTTATTGTCTTTCTTTCGAACAATAACTATCGACGAAGAATAAGCTGAAGTGGATGGTTCAATTATTTGCAGTTGAATCATTTCATCCAATTCTTTCTCGACTTGTGCTTGAAAATGAATAGGTATTGGGTATGGTCTTACTCTGATCGGATTACGATCAGTAAGTATGATGTCATGTTCTATGACATCTGTGTGTCCAGGAATGTCGGTAAGGACATCCTGATATGATTGTAGCGTAGAGGATACTTGACGTTGCTCCTCAAAAGACAAGTTCGAAGAGATTGTAACGTCCCTCCACGATTCCGTTGAATTCAGTGGAATCGCAGGAAGAGGTAAGTTAACGTCAGAAAAAATAGTTTCCTCATCCTGTATAACGGACAGGGATGAGATGTGACCATGTTGGACTGGAGAGTCGTCCATCGCCTGGAAAATAGGCTGCAAATAGTCTGGACGTTCAATAAACTCTGTTAGCATATTTATATGGAAGGTTTTATGCTTTCCATCCACATCGACGATGTAGTCGACATCGGAAATTTTGGAGACTATAGTGTATGGACCTTTCCATGAAATGAGAAGTCTATTCTCTCTTGAGGGAAGTAAGACATATGCTTTGTCTCCAGGACAAAGTTGACGTAGGCGTCTTTTCTTGTTAGCAAATCGCCTAGCTTTTTCTTTCGCAAATTCGGAAGATGAAGTTGCTAACCTGCACGATTCGATAATCTTTTCTCTAAGAGCAATGACATATTCATATGACGATTGTGTATCATCGTCAATATTATCAGAAGTTATCAAATCGTGTAACAAGGACATCGGACCGCGCGGTTGCGCACCAAAGACAAGTTCGAAAGGAGAAAACCATGTATGCTCGTTGGGAACTTCTCTATAGGCAAAGAGGACTGCAGGTAAAACCCTGTCCCAATCCTCCGGATGATCCTCCGTTATCTTGCCAAGTAAGTTCTTTAGTGTCCTGTTAAGACGTTCTACCAATCCATTGGACATTGGATGATAAATACTACTGAGAGACCTTTTAATGTCTAGCGTAGCCATTACCTGAGACATAACGTCCGAAATTAACTGAGTGCCGTGGTCCGACAGTATTTCTCCGGGGAATCCCAGACGAGAAAATATGAGCCAAAGAGCATCAGCGATATCGACAGTTGATATGCTCTTCAGAGGAATAGCCTCTGGCCAACGCGTGCACATGTCCACGCAAGTGAGGATAAATTGGTGTCCTCTGGCTGACTTAATTTTGAACGGACCAATGATGTCTATAGCCATTTTCTGAAACGGCCGAATCGGAATATCTGCAGCCTGAATAGGAGCAGCATGTCTCGGACCTCTAGACTTGACCTCTTGACAAATTTTGCAAGATCGGCAATAAATTCGTATGTCTTTATTAACGAATGGCCAAAAGAAAGACGCAAGGACTCTAGTTTTAGTTCTGGAAAAACCCATATGTCCAGCACACTGAGAATCGTGTGCATGCTGAAGAATTAAGGCTCTCATACACTTAGGCACAAGAATTTGCGAGTGCATAGACTTGTCCGAGTGTTGTACCATCCGTACCAATATACCATTCTTCATAGTAATATACGATTTGTGATTCGTATTTTGATTGGGATCCCCTTTCTTTGCAAGAAGGAAGAATTTCTTCAAAGAAGGATCCTCTTCTTGACGTTTAACAAACGAGTCATGGGAAATCACCAAGTGCTCGTCTTGGCTATCAACTTCATTACTATTATCCGATGAAGTTGGGGGATTAAGAGCTTGAGCTCTTGTCACCACTGCATTGACCGTTTGAATGTTTTTTTTTTCCCAACTAGAAATTTGTTGCGGGGTGCATTCCTTAACCCCCATGAATACGACCGATTATAAGATCCGCAATAGGATTAGGAAGAAGACATGCATGGACATCTCCTGTGAAGAAGGGAGTGTCAATCCTAATAATAGCAGTAGGATAACTTTCCATAGTACCACCAAATGTAACACATTTGATTGTTTTTCCAGTGGCACAGCAAGGATCTATCAGAGATTCCCTAACCCCGACGGTAGTACATCCCGAATCGAAGAGTACTGAGACTAGCCTATCATTTATAAGACCCTTATGTAAGATGAGAGATCCTCTCCCATCATGCGCAACTGTAGCAGGTAGAGCAGGAAGAGGGTGACCACAACTTAGAGTAGATACAGTCGATGAGTCGAACAATGTTAAGCATTGGGGGCATTCAGTTGCTCTCCCAAAATCGAAAGCACAACCAGTGATAGCCCTAGAGTTACCACTATCATTTACTGTATTACAGGCTCCATCAAACTCTTGTTGTGCAGAGTTTGCCTGCTGGAAAGGTCTTTTTTTTTTGTTAAACCTAGGTCTGCCTCGATTATCGTTTCCCCTGTAATTATTTCGACTATCATTTCCCCTGTAATTGTTATCATATTGCCTATTGTAATCATCATTCCGGTTTGAATCCCGGTTTCTAAATTCACCATCGTCATAATCTTGACGTCGAGAATGGTTATCTCGAAAGCTCGAATGGTTATTATTACGATAACCCTTGCGAAAGTGTCTAAGATTATTACCATTAAAATTACGAGAACTACCATCTTGTCTCCAATTCATAGACGAAGAACCATCATGTGTTGGATTACTCCGCTTCTGAGTGTAATTCTGATTACTTCCCCTATTCCAGTTTTGTTGAGCACCCTGAAATTTTTTTTTGAAATTATGGCCATATGGTGTTGCCGAAGCAGCTGGCAACCCTTCTTTCACTTTAGAATTGCTAACTGTAGCATGGGGATGCGCGGTGGCATACTGACAACAGTATTCCTCCATATCTTTTAAGTTTTTAGGCTTACGCTCATGAAGGAATGCAAGAAAAGAATCATTAACAGATGACAAAACCTTATCTCGCAATAATAAGTCCATTAGACCTTCATATGTTTTCCCAGTCTGAGACAACTCAACCCATCGTGTAAATGTACGACGTATTTTTGTAACAAAATCAGAGAAATCTACTCCATTTTCTGGCAACATTGTCCTAAAACGAAGACGATAGTCTTCTTCTTTTAGTTGGTATTTTTTTTAGCAATGCTGCTCTGACAACATCATAATTAGTCCTGTCATGTTCGTCTATTGTCATAAGAGTAGTCACTGTGTCACCTGTAAAAAATTCCATCAGTTGTTCAACATATTTTTCCTTTTTTATGTTATGCGTATGGCATAAAAATTGGAATCTATCTAGATAATCTGCTACGTCATCCTTTAAAGGATTGAAATGAGGCAATTTAATCCTATTAACAAACTCCTTTGTCGTACTCGAAGTTGTTTGCTGAGCACCCGTACTCGCCAATTTCAATTTCTCTAACTCCAAAGTTGCGAGTCTTTCATCAAGTTCCATCTTCTGTTTTCTTTCCTCATGTTCCATTTTTCTAATTTCAGCCTCAGCTTGAAGTTTTCTCTCCTCTGCAGCAGCTTGAGCTTGAATTTTTTTTTCCTCTGCAGCAGCTTGAGCTTGAATTTTTTTCTCCTCTGCAGCAGCTTGAAGTTTTTTGTCTTCCATTTCCATCTGGAATTTTCTTTCATCAGCCTGAGCTTTTCTCTCCTCAGCAGCAGCTTGAGCTTTTCTCTCCTCAGCAGCAGCTTCTCTTTGATACCTTTTCTCTTCAAGTTCTAATCTTATATTCTCAGCATCTAGCTTCTTTAGTTCAGCATCTGCTCTCCTTTGTTCAGCTTCTGATTTCAATTTAATTTCCTCTTTTTGTTTCTTTTCTTCTGACTTTAATGCAGTGGCGAATAGAGCAGATGAATATTCTTCCAATTCTTTACCAGACTTACCAAGAGTCAACCCTTGCTGGATGAAGAAATCCAATGTAGACATTCTGTCTAATGAGATCAGTAACCTGAAAAATTCAACAATTACCTTATCCCACTTCAATGGGAGACAAGTCTGAAATGCTAGACTTGTATACTCACTTCACTTTATTTCACTCTCTTAGTCTTAGACAAAGACCTTGTATGGTCCTCTTGTTTATAATGTAACAAAAAATCACTTGAGTACCTGTGGAAAATAATTCCTTTATATCCCACTCACTATGGGCACAAGTCTTTTTTTTTTTTTTTTAAAGAACTTGAATATGTATTTCACCTTGGCTCAATCTTTGAAGATAACAAGTCTTTTATCAAGGAACTTGTATAAATATCTTATATAATAATATTTTATTAACAATCTCTATATGAAGAGTGTACCTTATCAATAATAATAATAATACATGACCAAGTGTATGTATGTAGACTGTGTATGACAATAATGTAGTACAATCATAAGTACAAAGACAAAGATACAGAACAATGACCGAAAACGTTCGCGGAAGTCAAATAAACAATACAGCAAAAAAGTAAAGAAAATGTTACACAAATGTGTAATGATGACCGCGAAAAATAAACAAGACAAATGGCAACACTGTTATAAACGAAAAGGTGTAAAGAAATAAACGGAAGGAATGAGAGAAGAACAGATACAAACAAAATTAGTCGAAAATCAAAGAACGGAAAAATAACGAAAACAACACTAACTGATGTCGTCACAGCTAAAAAAAAAATATAGCAACAAAAGTCGCTAGCAAATTTCAATTAAGAAAATTGCAATCCCTACAGAACGCTTACAGTAACCCTCGATTAAGTGGCATATTTACTGTAAGACCCACCAACCGAAAACCCGCAAAAGAACACAAGAAAAATACACAAAAATAGTACAATTAACATAAATAGCAATCAATTCAATGTGTTGCAAAATAAAGCTTAGTCGCTCATGATATTACAGTAACTAACTTGCTCCTTGCGAACACAGAAACAAAATGTCAAGCGCGCACTGATTGACAGATCCACTGTAGCATGAAGTGGTTTTCACGAACAAAAATTACTATGACCTTCTCGACTTAGGACTTGCACATTGAATGTTTACAATTTCCACGTACTGTTTACAAACAGGAACTTGACCTCGAACAATGTAGCTTGAATGCTCGGGCGTAGAAAAGTCTGTTGTTGACTGAAGCGTGTAAACGACCAGCGGTACCGTTTACAAAAAGGGACTCGACTTGCAGTTGTGGTCCACGTAGCAAATGCCTAGATGTTAACTTCAGTACTTGTCCTGTTGTGGTTTATGTAGCATTATAACATAAATGCTAGCACTGTTTATCTGGGTCAACAGTTGATGACCTATTTCTGTCCTGTTGTAGCCAAAACTTGCAACTGTAGAATTAGCGATGTGTGTTACAGCTGTCCAGTGTATAGCTTAGACCCACAGATCAGAAATGTAATGTTTACTTGTCCTTCTTGTAAATTTCTGGACAACACTGGAGACATCAATAATGTTAATTGCTCGCTCTGTCCACAAGAAATGTATCAGAAGAGCCCACGTAACTGGTCCACTAAAAATGTAACTGTACTTTTCTCTTGTTGAGGTGATCACTGGCCCAAGACAGTATACATGTTGTTAGGTGTGTAGTGCGAGCGGATGATGAACTGAGTGTGGGTGCGAATGAAGGCGCGAATGTGTTTAGGCTCTTATGTATGTAGACCCTGCAATCCATACACTCACATGCAGTAGTCAAGGATGCTTGGACACTGCAGACACGTTTCAAAACATTTATTGACGAGAACACACATGGTATCAACAGGAACAGTCATTGTAAACAAGGTCATGCTGACCGGAAATCGATAGGTATACATTAGGCATTCATCAAGCTGGTAAACATTTGAATATTCGTGCATGGTCAATACAATGTTCTTCAATAAAGACAGTTCGTGGCGTCGCCCTGGGATTACTGACTAAACGCGTCAGATACCTTAATCACTTTGACACATAGGTGCAACTTGGCATTCCCCGCCAATTGCACATTATCAGGCTGTAGTATCATAGCCGAAAACACAGGCCTCGTTCTGACGTCGGCTGTATACTTCTGATAAGCAGATTACCATCAACCCTGCAGTAATGCTTATTGTAGACATAAATATGCCGCCAATCTGCGGCTCCCACAATATATCTTCGTCACTGGATTTCTGGATGGTATGAAGACTAATAGTCTTGAATGGCTACCTTGAGCACAACATATAAGTTCTGAAATGGAGGACCGGTGAGCTGCAGTTCACAGACTAGGCAATCTTCTAACATGTTATGCTACCGAAAGCATAGTAATGGAAAAAGTCGGTATTACCTGTAACCGAGTCCACAGAATAATATAAGAAACTGTGCTGTCATTCCAACGCACAGAGATTCACTGGGGAAAACTGCCAGTGCAGTCACTTCGAAGATTCTCCCCGAAAAACACAATGGACTCTCGTCCATTCAGAAACCAGGACACTTCCCCCGGCTCGCCGGAAGTCTAACTCCACTCCCGCTTAAAAAACCTGCCCATGGGCATACGCCCGAACTGTCTACCTTTGACCCTAAAGGTCAAACACAATGAATGAATAAACAAGGGAAGACAACCCCTAATCAACCTGACATCGCAGGTAAAGACACAATTATTCTTATGATAAAAACATAAGCAAATAACTTGACAGATGACTCCGTCAAAAATGACAGCAACAATCTCATAACAAAGTTTATTACTAGTAAGAAACAAATGGAGACAAGAGGCATCCCTGTCGCACTCCTGTTCTAATCCCAAACGGTTCTGTAAGCTGTCCTTCGTGAAGAACTCTGCATGTCATGTCTTCATATGTTTTCTTTATGAAGGATATGAACCCCTTTAATTGTCCGATGAAAACTATGGACCCCTTTAATTGTCCGATGAAGCATATGAACCCCTTTAATTGTCCGATGAAAACTGTGAACCCCTTTAATTGTCCGATGAAAACTATGAACCGCTTTAATTGTCCGATGAAAACTGTGGACCCCTTTAATTGTCGGATGAAAACTATGAACCGCTTTAATTGTCCGATGAAAACTATGGACCCCTTTAATTGTCCGATGAAGCTTGTGAACCCATTTAATTGTCCGATGAAAACTATGAACCCCTTTAATTGTCCGATGAAGCCTGTGAACCGCTTTAATTGTCCGATGAAGCCTGTGAACCCCTTTAATTGTCCGATGAAGCCCGTGAACCCCTTTAATTGTCCGATGAAAACTATGAACCCCTGTAATTGTCCGATGAAGTCTGTGAACCCTTTTAATTGTCTGATGAAGCCTGCGAACCCCTTTAATTGTCCGATGAAGCCTGTGAACCCTTTAATTGTCCAGTGAAGGCTACAGACCTCTGTAATTGTCGGGTGAAGGCCTCCAATCCCTTTAATTGTTCGATCACGGCTATGAATCCCTTTCATTGTCCGATCACGGCTATGAACCCCTTTAATTGTCCGATCACGGCTATGAACCCCTTTAATTGTCCGATCACGGAGTTTAATGAAAGCTTAATTGTCTGGTGAATGCTATAAACCTCTTTAAATGTCCGATCAAGGCTATAGATCCCTTTTTGGAAAAAAATGTACATGAAAGCACAATATAAAACTTTATATTTTAAAATGTAGGTATGTACACGGACCCCCTGAAATCCATTCATGGACCCCAAGGAGTCCACGGACCACAAGTTAAGACACTATCTATTCCTTTCTTCATTCAGTCAGGTCCTACATCAAATTTCGTTGTCACTTTCATTAAACTCCTTTTTTCGTCTGCTTCATTAAACTATTTCTTTAGCCTATTTCGATAAACTAGTTCTTGTGTTTCTGCTTAATTAAACTAGATCTTTATTATGTTATAAATTAGATTAATTCTCCTTTTGGGAGGCAACAATTTGTGTTTTCTCATCATTCCAGAAACGGGTTATTGTGTTTCATTAACTTAACTGATAGAAATAACTCTATTTATTTTTTTTTTTAATTCGTACGCCCGCTTTTACTCGAGGTGAAATCTCCGGTTAATATGTCTAACCTGAGACAGATTTTACGTGAGTATCCGTTTTTTCCCTGTACAATGACAGGTGTCCTCTCGCCATTCAGGGCGATACTCGCCGATTTCGGAGGTACCCATTAGAGCTGGGTCGGCTCAGGAGCCGTTCAGGTTATTCCAGTCCCTGGTCGACGACACTCCCTCAAATGTACTCGCCAGGGCTCGAATTATTCCAGGCCAAGTCCCGGTCGACGACACTTCTTCAAATGTCTTCGCCAGGGCTCGGACCTCGATCACCCGATCGCCAGCGCAGTGTGGTAATCACTACATCAGCGCGGCTCCCACTCTATTTATTAACATAACTAGCAATAACCCGTCAAACTTGACGGGTTTTTTATTATAGTGTGGTGGTACATTCTTAGAATGTTTTTGGTTTCTTTCCATTTTGTGTGACAGTGCGTGGATTGTTTTCAAAGAGTTTTTCCGGATAATAAGCGGTTTTAACAAAAACTTTCAAGTTTTCATGTTTGTACATCAGGTGAGTGCGACATAGAGCTGGCCGTGTCCGAAAATACAATTCACTTTGGTATGTTATTGGCTCATGCACACCAATTTTTTACGCACTTTTTCTTTGTCGAGCGCTACTAGTTTCGTGAAAGAATAAAAAAAAAACCAAAGTATTTGTTTTATAACACCCACGCTGCGCAAGTTGCACACCGTGCGTTGCGCACTTTTTTTTCTGGTGCAAGTTACTATTTTGAGTGAGACCGACCGACGTAACATACATCGGTAATTTTGTTAATTGGAATGGGATGGGATACGTACATGTTTCTTGCGTCAGATAGCTAAATATGGCCTTTGTCGAACACGTGATTGTCGTGGTTGAGTTAAAGTGTAGAGCAGTGGTGGCCAAGCTAAGGTTGGCCGAGGGCCAGATTATGGTAAAGGGTAACACCCGAGGGCCAGACCTATAAAATCTTTAAAAAATAACGTTCTGATATTAATTTTACATATATAATGAACCACGCAGAGAAAGCAACGGCAAACTACTGTACTGCACATTTGCCAAGACATGTATACCAGTCTTCGAACTAAAATTACTGTAAAAAAATATATATAAATAATGAATCTGTTGTTTTAATTTGTTTTGTAATTTGTAATATGACATGTAATTATTTATTTCAAACATACATTTGTGTGTTATTTCATTGTGAAGAGTGTGGCTTCAATCAACAATAAGAGGCCGGCCAAAACAGGTTGGCGGGCCGGTCAAAACTGGTTGGCGGGCCGGATCTCGCCCGCGGGCCGTAGTTTGGCCACCGCTGGTGTAGAGTATTTGTCGAGTTGGACAATAGTAGTGAAATCGACAAGGGATAGTGGACTGACAGAGTTATAGATCACACGTAGATACGGTGTAAGTAGGAGATGGACTTGAGACAAACCTGGAGAAGATTTATTAAAGTTATCACTCTCTCCAAGCCCTCAACTCACTTATACTGTCCAAGCACCTCCTGCTCTCACTCTTTTCTCTGGATAATAAATAGAGACTATAGTAAAGAGCTAAAACATGTAAATTATGGATGAAAGGGTCGTGAACAGCGCATTAATAACTGTGTAAACTTTATTAAATGAAGAAGCATGTATGAAAATAATGCATTTCATCACCAACAACATAAAATTACGTCAATAATCTCAATAATCATCAATAGTCATCAATAACCGCAATAATCATCTCCTTCTCTTATTATTGTTCTTCTGAGTGTTTCTTTTGGTCTTCCTTTTTTCCTCTTACCCTCAGGAACCCAAGTGAGCGCCTGTAGTGGTATTCTGTTGTTTTGCATTCGTAGGACATGACCGATATATGACCATCGTCTTTTCCTTATATAGTCGGAGACATATTTCTGCCTAGAGTCTTCTCTTATTTGTCGATTAGTCTTGAATTCTTTCCAACTGATGTTCATGAGTTTTCTAAGACATTTGTTCTCGAATGTATTCAGCTTGTTCTCCAATGATTTTGTTATTTTCCAACTCTCACAGCCGTATGTTAACACTGAGATAACATTTGAATTAAACAGACGAAGCTTGGTATGTATATTCAATGATCGTAATTTCCAAATGTTAGATAATCTATTGAAGGCGCTAGCTGCCAAAGCAATTCTAGTATGGATTTCTCTTGTTGTGTCACCATCCTGAGTCATTTTACTGCCTAAATAATTGAAACTTTCAACTTTCTGTAGTTTTTCCCCGTTCAAGATGATATCAAAGGTCTCGTTAGAAAAGTTCATAGCTTTAGTTTTAGAGGCATTTATTTGGAGACCTATTTTAACTGAGAGATGACACAAATTATTTATTGCTTCTTGGGATTGTCTTGGTGTTGAACTTAAGAATGCTACATCATCTGCGAAATCCAGGTCCCCCAGGAATTTTCCATTTGTCCATTTTATACCCAATTGTTCATTGTGGGTATAGTTTCTCATAACCCAATCAATAGCTATTCCAAAAAGTAGTGGTGACATAATACAGCCTTGTTTAATCATCAATAGTCATCAATAATCATCAATAACCACAAATATGCAAATACACACCCACAAACACACACACCACACTATAAAAACTGTAAAACACAGAGAAATGAATAAACTGAGTGTCAGTCCGTCCGCTTTCGTGGGACCAAATGTGCCAACTCCAGAAAGTGTCTTTACGTAAATATATACTCCATGGGGGATGGAATTGACCTGTAAATCTTTCCTGTAGGTGCTATCATTGGTGCCCCCTAATTGCGCGAGGTGGGCTGGAAGACTCTATTTACCTCTGGTTTACCAAATGAATAAACTGCGTGTCAGTCTGTCCGCTTTCGTGGGACCAAATGTGCCAGCTCCAGAAAGTGTCTTTACGTAAATATATACTCCATGGGGGATGGAATTGACCTGTAAAACTTTCCTGTAGGTGCTATCATTGGTGACCTCTAATTGCGCGAGGTGGGCTGGAAGACGCTGTTTTTCTCCTGTTGACCAAATAAACAAACTGAGCGACAGCCTGTCCGCTTTCGTGGGACCAAATGTACCAGCTCCAGAAAGTGTCTTTACGTAAATATATACTCCATGGGTGATGGAATTGACCTGTAAAACTTTCTTTGTTGGTGCTAACTTTGGTGACCTCTAATTGCGTGAGGGGGGGCTGGAACTCTGTCTATCTTTGGCTGGCCGCTCCTAAGTGCGAGGTTTTACATAACCCAGGATTACACCAGACGAAGCTATTTGGGGACAAAGCGTCCCAGGCGCTCTTATCCGGCACTATTGCTTGCTTGGCATTAAATCCAGTTTGGGCTTGCTTGACTGTGGCTTGACTGAGTGCCCCGTTTAGGCACACAAAGGCTGGTGATTGAAATTCTACTATAGACATGCTGGGCTGATTGATATGCTGGAAGCCGCATTGCTCTGACTGGTAATCCAATAGGCGAGTAGGAAACTACTACTGCAATAGATGATTTCAGATTTAGCGTTGGCTCGTTGCACTGCGTGAGCTTAACTTGGCGTTGACAAAGGGTTTTGGTTCAGGTATTTGGGGTTGACAACTCGTGAATGCTATGTGTTACTCAAAAACCCTCTAGAACGAAGAGAATGGGATGTTCTTCGCCTGTCTGGAATCTTGCTCTAGCGATTCGGTATCCCTGAAACTGAGACCCAAAAGAGACACCCTTTACATTACGCAACAACAAAATCACACTAATGTTATATAACATAGTTATGCTTCGCTCCTTCCACTCTATCAATTATCAGCATGTGCCCGCATAGGCTTAATATATTTTGTACACCCATGTACCTGTCAGTAAATGTTCTGACAGCAAAACTACTCCTCTTCTTCCAACTAAACATACAGGAAACCTAACCTTGTAATTACAGTTGAATGGATTCTATTCATCTTACAACATTAACTCTTTAAGTCCCAATCGACTTTATAAAGGCTTTAGTATATGTGCCTCTGTTTGAGACTGTTTTTAATTATAACTACCCACAAACCACCCAAAACGTCATTTCCGACTGCAAGTACATTCTTTTAAATACTGCACGTGTTTAAGAGTGAACGTGTTTCTGTTTTGAGATATTTATTTTAGATTTTCAAAGCGATTTTTTTAAGCGCATATCCTCCATTTTACCTTGAATAACTAACCATTTTTTTAAGCGCATATCCTCCATTTTACCTTGAATAACTAATCATTTTTCAATGAAAGCTTTTATACTTGCAGCACAAGAGTAAAGTACATCCAATTACCTTCAGTTTCATATACAACAACAAAGTTATTTATGCATATGAACATTTTAAAAAATTATTTCCAAACAACAACAATAAAAGCGCACTGGGGTGGCCATTTTTGCTTGGGCCAAACCCACTTTTTTGCTTGGGACTGAAAGAGTTAAGTGAATTTACATAAACAGATTACAGCATTTGACATTACAAAAAATAAGTTGTATGTCCCTTTGGGGAAAAATTAACATTCCACAAACGAATACATAGAAAATGCAATGTTCTAGCTATAATAATACAGTTGTGACTGAATCATAGGATAAAATTTTTTCTATGGCTGGTGACTGCTTTCTGTAAAAGTTATAGACTAGTGCCTAGCTACACAAATAAGCATATCATGATTCCACCCTGCCACTAGAAGTTTCTATCAAAAAGGAATAAGCGACTCTTCTCCTATAATTCAGTGTTTAAGTGCCTGTATCTCACTATTCAGTTTTAAGTGAATAATCCACACCTCTGACATTATCTTACAGAAATGACAGTTAATTAGCCTATTCTTAACCCATGATAAGCATCGGTGGACTGATTCTACGCCTAGTGAGTGTCTGTTATTGTAAGTCTATCATTTAACCCATTATAAACCTTCTGTTTAAGCACCACTTAACTAAGGCAGTAGACAGCGCTACATTATCACTGAACTAAATTACTAGGAGAAGTCCTCAGAAATGAATTCACGTCACATTCCTATCAGATATATAAAAAGCTAACATGAATATTTATATATTAATAAGATATGTCAACTCACCCCGAGAAAATGCCAAGAAATAGGCAAAAACATTTAGTTCTGTGTTAATGTTTGCCTTATTTACATAAGGCCAGATCGGCGATGCATAATATTATGGTCAGGGGCCACAACAAATCTCTCCTGAATTGAAGATCAAACTCGTTTACCGACCTCAGAAGATTGGTCCCTGCTAACGAACCGTTTCCTTCACTGAAACCCTTTCGCTCGTTCAAACACTTTAAGCGTAACAGAAATGTTTCTCTGGTCAAACGAACTACAGGTGCGTTGATGTAACGTTACCGTTCGCTGACCGCTGTAGGAATTTATTATTGAAGGCCAGCCAGAACGTAAACAAACCTCGGGTGGGGTTTGCGAAGGTGAAGAATGGAAGAAAAGAAGAATACAAATGACGAGGAAACCAGGACATTAAAAAAGTAATAACATATGGAACGGAATGGTAAAATAAATTATCAGTCACAGTGACAGTGATGAGTGAATAAGGTCTTTTTTTAAATTGTGCGCCCCGGTTATAAAATGGCGCATGTCAAAATATAAAAGACCTTGTTTTCTAGTTTTTAAACACATTTTTCGAGTGTATTATATCAACACAGTTTTAAAGCCAGCGTTTTCTACTGGGTAAAATGCAGACAACCATCTAGATAACTTACTAATGGGTAAGGGGGCAAAACGTAACTATAGAATAAAATCCAACATCATTGAAAAACGCAAGAAACACAGACCTAAATATCATCATTTCAACTTTAGCTCCCTTTGGAGCAAGGAGCCTATTACTACAGTAAGCTTCTTTAAGGACATCTGCACCAAAGGATTCACGTGCTATTGTAGCAGTAGTTTCTGCTGTAATTATTTTAAATGATGAGGTTTTCAGGAACATACGCAAACTTATATTGGTTTCCTTGTTTGACCTGCCTGAGGTCATTCCAGAGATCATAATGAGGATACGCGATAGTGCAAAACTGTATCCGTTATCTCCGAAAACCAGTACATTGAGTTCGGTTATATCGCGGGTTTACCGCACTAAATAACGGAATATAGACGGGGAAAAAATCGTAAGAGGTGGTAATATGAGGTTGCGAGTAAGGCTGACAACCTCATCATGTAAAACAAATTGTTATAAAAACAACCGCTGCAATAACAAATGAGTGATTGTATCCAGCCTTCGTGCAAGTGAGCTGCAGTTGTAGGTTCATGATCCATAAGGAATAATAAGAGAAAAGAATAACAAGAGAAAAGAATAACAAAGAGAAAAAAATAACAAGAGAAAAGAATAAGAAGATAATTTTAAAAACTATTACAAATTTATTGCATTCAGAGAGAACACAAGGCTGACTATATTATTAGTTTAAAGTGGCCATATTACGTCACGTTCCAGTTCTGCGTCTGTTCGTCAGTAATATGGCTGAATTCTTTAACTAGTAAATACAAATACAACTCATCATTGATCTCAATATATGTATCAAGAATTTAGATGCTGCTAATTATAAAGCATTTAGCAAGATTTGAAGACTCCTAACTGAAGTAGCATGAGTGAGCACAATCTAATTCTAAATTATGGAGAACAAGATTGAGTCAGTACCATGAACTTATAATTTGTCAATACAGACTTAATCAGCAGAGATGTAAATCTTCGTATCTTTACTTTGACGTGGTCGGTACATGATTAAAAGAACAACAAGAAAAAAAGATTCCTTCAACGCGTTCACGAAGATACTTGGTTTAGGAATGGCGTTATACACGCTTTCATTTAATTGCAAACAATACTCCGTGCGATTAAAACATTGAAGAAACCAGTTAATAGCACTACAAGGCAGTCCTTATTTGGAATCCCCGTGACAAGAGAAATAGTGACCAACAAACACTGATATAGATTTAGAGATATAGAACTTTCAAGTTTGTATCTAAAAATATTAACCATTTTTTTTCTCAAAATTTTGCAACTTTATTTGCAAGAAATCAAATGTTGATAAGAAATAAAAAATCAGATCTTAAAAAAAAAAGTTTTATTATTTTATGGAGAGTATTTGTGCCAAATCGTATATTGATTGACTAAATAATGTTCATGTTCTTAGAAAATTAGTAACATAAAACATGGGTCTGAGACAATCTAGTTTTTCTACATAGGAAAAACACAATTTCTGAAGAAAATACTACTTACAACATCCAAATGTACCTACTTACAATGTTTTCTGACTAATGATTTTCACATATTTATACTCAGATGAATAGAACAAGAGAAAATGAACATTCTCGATGAGAGGTCACAACAAGTGGGCCTGAAAATACACAGGGAAAAGACAAAGATTATGAGAATAAATGCAAGAAATGACAACAATGTTGAATTTGAAGAAACACCACTAAAAGATGTAGAATCGTACACATATCTTGGAAGTAATTTAGACAAGGTTGGAGGGACAGACAGTGATATTAAAATAAGAATACAAAAAGCAAGACGAGCTTTTATTGCATTGGAAAACATTTGGAGAACAAGAGAAATCAAGTCCAATACGAAAATAAGAATCTTCAACTCAAATGTGAAGTCAGACCTATTGTATGGCTCTGAGACATGGAGAACAACAAAAACAACAACCAAAAAGCTACAGACTTTTATAAACGGGTGCTTGCGTAGAATAGAAGGACTGAAATGGTATGACAACCTCACAAATGTGGAATTGATGACAAGAACCAGACAAGTGCCAGTGGAACAAGAGCTGAGAAGAAGACGCTGGCGATGGATAAGACACACACTAAGGAAACCTGTTGATATCATTACAAGGCAGTCCTGGTTCTGGAATCCACAGGGAAAGGGAGGCAGAGGTAGACCATAAAACACATGGAGAAGAGAACTGGAAACAGAGGTAACATGATGAGGAAAACATGTAAAGAACTTGAACGGATGGCACAGGACAGGAAAACATGGCATGTATTTGTTGAAGGCCTATGCTCCTCGGGGAGCTAAAGAGTATTGATTGATTGATTGATTGAATATAACTTACTCGAACATAGACTAATCCCAATTTTTATTTTTGTGCTGTTTTGACTTAAAATGCGCTGTAGCTCCTACCCTTAAGGCGTAAAGTGATGACTCTGGAGTTACTCCCTTCTAATATTAGAATTCACTTCCAGTCATATGGCCTGTCCTATGCTGGGGTCCTAATATTCCGTGTGCCTAACAGTATGATTTCTCCTTAGCGAAATTGGAAGTCAGCGAAGTAGTCTTACTACGCGGTGTGTTGTAAGCGAAATTTTCGCCCACACACCCATGTTGCATCTATGAGGAGAGATCCAATCAGGAGCAGTGTATCTTAGCATTTTCATTACAAACCAACCATCATCAAGGCGTCTGATATAGGTAGTGGTTTATCTCCCACCCTCTCTCACATGTAGAACAGTGTTACATGACAACCTAAGATATTGCCCTTTACATGGTATTTTCAAACGCCCATAACTGTGACGATATTTTGGTTGTGTCCTTTTACTCCTCTTCTTCCTCTTTCTCTCTCTTCATTCATTTCTTCATTTTATGCACATAAACCTGTGCCCCGTCAGCCCTCAATCATCGGTTGACCTCTGTTCATACTGCGATAGTGTTATTTCACGGCTAATTGACCATCCTTAAGGATTAATTGTAATCGCTTAAGTTGTTGAGCGAGATTTGACTTCACACGATCAACCGGAAAATGACAGTCGTCTTTTCACGTAATTATTTCCGACCTACTCAGACGTAGAGATTAAACACATGAGGTGGTGAATACTTATCGTGACAATACTGAGTCAGGTTGGTTACAAAGGTAAGGTAAAGGTAAATGATCCCTTTACACGACCATTGAGGCATATTGGGAATATGGTGTTAGGCTCTTATTTTCTCGACCAGCACACTAAGGATGATGTGGTCAGCATAATGCCGGCCGCCATAACCTTCCCAGAGTTCCTCAGGTACCCAATTTATGAGGCTGGGTCGATCCCGGAGCCATTTGCGGTCTAAAAAATCCCACCTCAACTGGGGATCGAACTATGGACCACCGAGCTAGGAAGCCAGTGCACTAACCACTGTGCTACCGCGGCTGTAAACTACAAAGGAAGACCAGATTGTTTATCTGAAAAAAGTCTGTTGTCAGTGATATGTCACCAATTTGTCTGTCTGTTGACTGAAATCAGGGTAGGTGAGAATAGCGTAAGCATTTTCGCCTCGAGTTTGCTAATGATAATTATAGATTAAAGTCAGAATGGGTACACAGATTAGCAATGGCAAGATTTGAGGAATACGTTTGCAGATGGGGTCGCCAGTGTGCATAAGAGTATACGGAAAGAAAATAGCCTAATATGGTTATGTTTCATTGTATGACTTGATATTCTTAGAATTTCATACATTATGAGGGTGAAAGTAATATTTACAGTACCTACCCACTACGTTCTAGCTCAGAGATTGGATCATTTGAGAGCAAGAAATAGACATTCGTTTCGATTGGAAGTTTTGTCGAAAAACGCCATGTGAGGCTTGAAGAAAAAAGGACATATAACCTAGCAAATTTGGAGGCTAAAAAACACTGCATTCTAGAATCGTCAAAGAGGCAGCTCAGACTGAAGCCAGGAAAGAATGGAGTTAGGATTCTGACCTTATAGGACCGGACAAAACACGTATCGTAACTCCTTCTGAACACTACAGCAAGGGCGATTTACAGTTATTGCGGATACCAGACTCCTACAGAACCTACTCACAAGAGTCACAGGGGGACTTTAACTAAAAATAATACCCCAGACGTGTATTCGAGGCATCTTTATCAAGTTGCCAAGACTAATCTACTGAGCAAGAAGTTTAGAGTTCCAAACTTGTTGAGGTAACATATATTTTATACTTTGAATTTGACATGTTTGTACTTGCTAATGGTTGTAAAAGTCTATACGAGGCTGGCAACCTCAGTATTTGAAAAGAGAATTTTTTTTTTTTTTCTATAACCAGCGGCACTCGAGCTTTTCCGGCTCTTTCGGCCCAATGACATGTCATTGCGAGGCTGGGGGGTCAGTGGACTTTCCTTCCAACCCGGTCAGGAGCTTCGCTCCTTCCCATCCACACGGGATTTATGTGCAGGAGCCGTTCAGATTATTCAGTCAAATTTCCGGTCGTAAACATTTCTTCAAACGCCGACGGCCGGGTTTGAACCATGAACACCTGGTCGCCAGTACAACGTCGTAGCCATTACACCAGCGCGGCTCCCAAAGAGAATATTCATGAACCACTACAGCAAGCGCTGGTGATTGCTTCATGCTAGTTCGTACAGAGAATAAACAGCAAAGGTAACCCCGGACTCCGATTGGAGCAGTGAGTGAGTAATGATTACATCACTTGTGCATAGTGTGTGTATAATCATTTTGTGAGAATATGTAACTTAATATAATGTTCCTCCAGGTACAAGCCATTGCACTCACGCTGCCCAGACACATCTTTCCCATTAAATTAACCAAAAGAATAATGGTAATTTCTCATCATATTCCCTGAGTTATGCTGTTTGTGCTCATGGAGAATAAAATTTCTCACATTCAGACAATAACTGGTGGACGGACAGCATGTTGCAAGGTGGTTTGCTCTGAACAATGTTCCATGTGATATGAATAAAACAATTATAAATTTCTGGCCATTGTTTTTTCTTTGATATGTTAGTTTTTTCATTCAGTGATAGTGCATCGTGCCTTCGATGGAAGATTAAGCGAATGCGGGGGTGGAAGATTCCGAACAATACTTGAACCTTGGAATACGATTGATTTGATAAGTCATTTCATTGAGTCCATACATTTAATTCACAGTTGTACACACAGGATGATCATTTCAAATAGGAGTAGAGCATAAGTCCATATAAGTCATGCATAAATTAATCAATAACGTAGACTGCTGGTTATGTGTCAATGTCCGTTTAAGGATACAATGCAGTATTGTCGTCAGAACATCACAGCTATATGCACGAGCAGATAGACATGGCTACCTGCCGACAGTGAGACTGCGAGTCTGAATATTTCATATGAATTTGACGATTATTCTCATCCTTCTGAGGATTCTAGTTAATTACTAACCTCCATAAATTTTCCTCTCATATAGAGTTCTAGGACTGACCCTGGTCCATCAAAAAATGCATATATATGGCTATATCATGCCATTGAATTGGAAGGTTAGAAAAACGCAGCTATTCAGCTTGGCGGTCAAGTAACAAAGGGTAGCGTTTCTTAGTTACCGACTGTGACCCAAACAACGCTATACACGTCATAATCGATCGTGTATGGAGCGTTCAATAATTGAAACATCTATCGCAATATATTAAATGCCTTAACCTTTAAAATTGCACGTCTGATAACCTTTAGCAGACGGCGTTAATATCATATACCGTAACAATTCCCTGTACACCGGGGAAAAAAAAATCGATAGATTTTTTTTCAAGATCTATCCGACTTAACAATTTTTCAAAAAAAATTTAACACAATTGTGACATATGGCCGACGATGTTCTGAGTAGAACCGTGTTGCGGTCATGTCAACTAACTATTTGTCGTAGTCATCTAACATTAATCACATTATATATCAATATTATACATATTATTATATCAACTAAATAAAATGTCCAATGTTAATAGTGAATGATAGAATTAAATTAAAGTAAGTTCTGTCGTATTAGTATGTCATATAGGAATTAATTTGACTAATTAAAATTAAATTAATTAATTAAATTAAGAGATAAATTATTAAGATTCTAATGTAACGCGATGTTATGAGAGAAGAAAAAACAAAATAAGTGAGAAGAAATAGAAAGAAATTCGAATATAAGTTTAACTTAATTGTGTGTGTTAAGTGTTAGTGAATAATAACTATCTAATTTAACTAACTAAATAATGTATAGGTACATTTAAAAAAAATATTAATCTAATACTTGTGTGAGATTTATTTTCTCTTTTCATAATTTATTCTTTTTATATTTCGTTCTCTTTTTTTTTGTTCCCTCATTTCATTTTTTTTCTCACATTTCATTTTATTGATAATAATTCAATTAAGAAGTTAAGTTAACTAATTAATTAGTATAGGATATGATGATCCATCCGTAGTCTTGATCCTGATGAATTCTTTTAGACAAAAATGTTCAAACGTTTACGTTGGAAAGAAATGTCATTTATCCCAGCATCTAAGAATTAAGTGCACATAGGATAATAAGTTCGACTTGTCGTCAGATATTGTTCCATGATTGTTCAACGAATATTCATATATCGTGTATGGACGTTAGACGAAGTTCCAATGTCAACATGTATACCCCGATTGTCTTTTAGTTCAATTCTGTGATGCATACAGTGTTTATAAAGTTTAAATTGAAGGTAAGGTTAGTTCCCTTATAGTTGATATGTTTAAGGAATGTTAATGTTGATTATTCGTCGTCAATAGGATTACGTGACAACGCATCCGCCACAATGTTTTCAGTGCCAGGAATATGTTCAATGGAGAATTCAAATGGCTGTAGGATGATTGCATATCTGGCGAGTTTTTGGCTTTTATGGTTAGATCGACGCAACGATGCTACAGCACGTTGGTCCGTCTGTATGGTGAAGGGAGCACCAAGTAAGAACTTTTCAAGTTTAGTTATTGCCCATATAACGGATAACAGTTCCTTGTCAACTGTTGAATACTTTGTTTCTGCAGGCTTTAGCTTTCTTGATATATATAAGGTAGGATGTAGAATGCCATCATGGTTCTGGAGCAGGCATGCACCAATGCCGTAGTTACTAGCATCTGTTCGTAAGAAAAATCTTTTGGAAGCATCGGGAAGTCTTAAAATTGGTTCATGCGAGAACAAATTTATAATTTTGTTGAAAGTTTCATTGCATGTACCAGTCCATGTCACCTTCACCGGCATGTCTTTTTTTAACAATGAAGACAATACAGCCGTGATGGATGACAAGTTTGGTATGAATCTACTGTAATATTGAACAAGTCCTAACAAACTCCTGACCTGTTTCTTCGTCTGAGGAACTGCTATGTTTAGAATTTTGGAGACTGTACTAGGTAACGTTCGGATATATCCCGATCCAATGATATGTCCCAAAAAGGTTATCTCATTACACGCGACCTGCACCTTTGTAGGTTTAGCAGTTAGATGATAATTCCTTAGAGTGTCGAAAACATATCTAAGTCCCAAAACATGTTCCTCAAACGACGAACTAAACAAGCATATGTCGTCAATATATGTAATAACGTCTGGTCTACCTGATAAAATTTGTCGCATCAGGCGAATGAAGGTAGCTGGCGCATTAACAAGCCCAAAAGGCATCACATTCCACTGGTATAGACCTTGTGGAGTGGAAAATGCGGTGTAGTACTTAGCCTTTTCGGTCAGTGGTATCTGCCAATAACCTTTAGTTAAGTCTATCTTACTAAATATAGTTGCGTTGGATAGACGTGGCAGTAAGTCGTCGATAAGTGGATGTGGTTCGCTGTCAACTATAGTCTTAGCATTTAATTTTCTATAATCAACACATAGTCTGATGTTATTGTCCTTCTTCCGGACAATCACTAATGGAGAAGAGAATGGCGAATTACTAGTCTCAATGATTCCCAGAGACAACATCTGTTCAAGTTCCTTAGTAGTTTTAGCAAGGAAATGTAAAGGAACAGAATAGGGATGTACACGAATAGGTGTATCATCATTGAGAGTAATGTCATGACTGATAGCCGATGTGCGACCCGGGACGTCGGTCAATACATCTGGATAAGATTGTAATAGATTAGCAATCTGTAGACGCTGTTGCGGTGTAACCGTTGAAGAGATGGTTACATCCCGCCAAGATTCAGTAGGTTGAACTACTGGTACCGGTAACGGTAACTGTACCTCAGGAAAAGAAGATTCTTCTTCCTGGATGACAGATAAGTTAGAATAATAACAAGTAGATACTGTGTTGTCATCTAGTTCATGAAAAATTGACTGTAAGTGTTCAGGACGTGTATGAAATTGCTTGAGCATGTTAATATGAAATATCTTTTTGTGTCCCTTGATATCTAAGACGTATAAGAATAAATGACCAATAAGGAAAAGAAATGATGACTGACTAGAGCTGAGTCATCAAGAAATAAGACAAAAGGGTGAGCGTACACCATTATCTGCGTGGCGCAGAATCATGTACTAATTGTAACTTTAGATAACGGTGATGAAAATAAACACCATTATCACGCTCGATTACCCAACGAGCGTCTCGATTGTTACGAAATGTAACCATCGCCTGTCTATTCTGCCCATTGCATGATGGCAGAAGACGAACAAACTTAACGTTTGCTGTATAATCAAAAAAAATTCTAAGTGCCTGCCAGGTAGTATCCTGCGGCAGATTTCGCACTAACACTGTGCGAGAATACGCACTTTTCCCAATATATGTAGTATCATTGTCACGAAATAGTGGACAATGATGATATGTATTCTTTGTCAAAGAATTAACCTTCCCTTTCAACACCGACATTGTCTTTCTGTTGGATGTCGTATCATCCTGACTGGACTGAGGATGATACCTATCATCACCAAAGGTATTAAGTTTCCTACATGTCGTAGACATGTCTTTGCTGGGCAAAGTAAAAACTTTTTCATCATAATTATTTGTGTTAACTTTATGTTTCCTTTTAAGTCCAGCATTATTATTTAACCTATTATTCTTCCTCATAATGTTTTTGTCAATGTTGACAACGTCAACAGTTTTATTAGGATCAGTTATATCCTTAGTATGTTGTCCAATAGATCTATCATCTTCATCAATTTCCAGGATAGTACTGAGAGTGAAGTTGGAAACTGCTGTGCCACATGTATTTATGTTGTTGGCACGAAGTGTAGCCATATCAACAACAGCGTTAGCGTTGCTAAAAGAATGCAAATTTTTTTTCTCCCAATCATTAATTTCTTTAGGAGTGCAATCTTTACTCCCATGTATGCGTCCTAATGTAAGATCAGCTGATGGATTCTGTAGCATGCACACCTTGACATTACCTGAAAAAAATGGTGTATTAACATGTACTATGGCAGTGGGGTAGTACTCAATAGTACCCCCGAAGGTCATGCAACGGACATAGTCCCCTGTTGCATAGCTAGGATGTACCAAAGACTGCCGAACTCCAATGGTTGTTGATCCAGAGTCTTTTAAAACTGAGACCACCGTACCATTGACTAATCCTCTATTGAACATCAGGGTACCCTTGCCATCGTTCGCTGAAAGACCAACTGCTGTATGAAGGTGTCCACAATCAGCACCGTTTCCTTGGCCTTCTGAAAAATAGTATTACAATCTTGGCAACTATTTGCCACATTATAATTAATAGCAAAACATGCAGCAGAAGACTGTGTTGTATTATTGTCAAGTGGGACCTGAGCTATAGGGGTAGTATTATTTGTAACTGCCGCCCCTGTATTATGGTTGTAATGAGATGATCCCCGAGAATGAGATCGATTCCGAGTATAATTGTTAGAATTATCTCGTCGTCCTCTATAGTAACTATTATCTCGATGTCTCGAGCCATGATTATTACCATTCCAGTTACTATTATTATTGGGAGTATGTGATCGATTATAATTAGTGTTATGTTGACCATTGTGGTAGTTTGTTTGAGGTGAATAATTTCTATCTCGTGATCTACCTCTGTTGAACTCATTTTTATTGTTGAAATCATTATTATGTCCCTTCTGAAAGTTAACATTGTGATTTCTTTGGAACCTGCTTCTGTCTACACTGTGATGTCTTTGTTTGTTATTATGATTGTAGGCCATATTAGACGCCACAGGTAGAGGTTCTCTTAATGAGGAGTTAGAAATGGTTGCATTCGGATGTGCCGAACAGTAGTTTAAAGAAATTTTTTCTAACTCGTCCATAGTACCTGGTTTACGCTCCTGCAGATATGCAAAAAATGGCTGGCTAACCGAAGATAATACCTTATCCCGTAGTAGTAAATCAACTAATTTGTCGTATGATTTGTTGACTTCTGCCAGTTCAACCCATCTATTAAATGTATTGCGTATGTTCGCAATGAATCCTGCAAAATCTTTTGGAGATTCAGGTAAAATTCCCTTAAATTTCAACCTACAGTGTTCCTCGTCCAGGTGAAACCTTCGTAAAAGCAAGGACTTAATAGCACCGTAGTTATTTGCTATTGATGGGTCAGCATTTTGAGAAGCCGTCAATGGTTCTCCAACCAAGAATTCATTTAACTTGAGTACCCATGACTCTTCAGGCAAATGATTTGTTTTGCAAGTCTGTTCAAAACGTGACAGGAACGATGAAAGGTCGTCCACGTTTAAGTTGAGAGTGGGTAATTTAAAGTTGTAGAAATGTTTAGTTTGGCTGGATGACGATCCATTTTGTGCGTTATTATTCTGGTTTGCATCAGCACTTTGTG
The DNA here is from genome assembly GCA_024509875.1 of Oreohelix idahoensis. Classification (NCBI taxonomy): domain Eukaryota; kingdom Metazoa; phylum Mollusca; class Gastropoda; order Stylommatophora; family Oreohelicidae; genus Oreohelix; species Oreohelix idahoensis. The sequence continues at coordinate 46,358 of JAMPIV010002463.1, forward strand.
CTTGTAATTTTGCTGTCTCCAATTTGATACGCGCCAATTCCATTTCTTGTTGTAAAATAATTTCCTCTCGTTTCAATTTATTCTCTTCTTCCTGTCTGGCGATTGCTCTTTGCTCTTCTCTTTCACGTTGAGCAATCTCTCTCAATCTATTTTCCTTGTCAATTTGCTTCATCTCACGTTCTGCTTCCTCTTTCTTTAATGCAGCCTTTTGTTCCTCTTCCTCTTTCTTTAATGCAGCCTTTTGTTCCTCTTCCTCTTTCTTTAATGCAGCTTTTTTCTCTGCTTCTTTTCTTTCATGTTTTTCCAGTTCTGCCTCAGCAAACTGACGAAGTTCTTGAGATTTATAACCATATTCCCTACCAATTTTAACGAAATGGTCTATAGTAAGCATTTTGACTTTTATCTGTAAGTAATTATTGATAATTACTGATTAAAATAGTCAATAGTAGCTTCAGAGTAATTATTATACTTACTCAACTTAGAAATATTCAATATAAATAATCACAATAGTACTGAACTTAATGTCTAAGTTCAACTAATAGACAATATTTTGTAACAATATTGTATCTAAATAATACTATATCATAAATAGTTATGATATCTGTTAACTATTATGTAATTACTTCACACAATTAATCTTAATATCCAATAATGTTGGGTATGATTCCTAGTAATTATATTGTTCAATGTACTAAGTCACTCTCTTAGTACCAGAAAAGTATATTAAATAATATACAATGGGTCTATTACCTCAAAGGTAGACTATAAGATTATTTTATTTGGTCAATATATATATTATATTATTATGCCCTAGGCATCTCTTATAAATTGTAGTGCTACTTTCTTGGACTATCACTGCATAATTATGCAATGTCCCATATTAACCTTAAATATCAGAAAAAAATTAATTAAATTAAATTACAAGTGTATTATTGCATATAATATCATATTATTAATGTAGTATTTAATATATATCATGAGGACAAACAAAACAATGATGCAACTAAAGGGTACAAACAATGTTAAGACGCAAACAAGACATTTTCACAATTAAAAATGAATTTACAAACTAAGTAGAACAAGCGGAAGTACCGTAAGCAAGAAGGAAGGTCACGGATTGACCTGAGGCGAGATTGAACTCAATCTATGACAGAACACAAGAAAAAAAATTGACTGCAAAAAGTAATGACGTCATAGGACTCATGAACGGACATATATTAACAATTCAAATAAATTATAGCAAGATGGAGAAAATACGCAATAGTTACGAACAAATTACAGAAATGAATAAAAATTGGAACTGAATACACTATAATACACTGGTTATTACTAGACTAGACATCTAACATGCAAGGTTAATTAATAGCAGATACGAACGGATGAAATCATCGGAAAGTCGTCGATGGATCCTTCGTTAAGTGCCATTAACTGACGGCCGTATAGTGCGATTAAAACCAATTTGGACATCCAGGGAGCCATGAAAATTGGTTTCTATTCTCCTCCCAACCATCCCACGAAGCAGGAACAACACAAATGGTGAAAACAGATATAACATAGATACATGAAAAAATAGAATAGACATGCCTGTACAGACGAAATGGACTTAGTACTGTGTTATCTCAATGACAACAGTCACAAATTTAGACTTATCTTTTAACGCGTCGCCCGATGCGATCTTCACCAACGGACTAGACCAGTGTCTAGAACTGCTTGCTCCTCGTTGGCAGATAACGACTTTTCCATCGTTTGGTCTATTGTGATCTTGTATTTTTCATCAAAACTGGAATGCGCTGACTTTGTCCCTTGAGCGTTAGCATGTACGCACGATGTTGTGACGTCAGGTTGACCTTCGTAGTTACGCGTGCCACGTCATATTTATGAAATCACGTGATTGTTTATCGAAAGTAAATAATTCATTCGAAAGTCATGAAAAAATTTTTGGTTTTTGGTTGTTTTTCGTCCCCACATACCGGGCACCACTGTTGCAAGGTGGTTTGCTCTGAACAATGTTCCATGTGATATGAATAAAACAATTATAAATTTCTGGCCATTGTTTTTTCTTTGATATGTTAGTTTTTTCATTCAGTGATAGTGCATCGTGCCTTCGATGGAAGATTAAGCGAATGCGGGGGTGGAAGATTCCGAACAATACTTGAACCTTGGAATACGATTGATTTGATAAGTCATTTCATTGAGTCCATACATTTAATTCACAGTTGTACACACAGGATGATCATTTCAAATAGGAGTAGAGCATAAGTCCATATAAGTCATGCATAAATTAATCAATAACGTAGACTGCTGGTTATGTGTCAATGTCCGTTTAAGGATACAATGCAGTATTGTCGTCAGAACATCACAGCTATATGCACGAGCAGATAGACATGGCTACCTGCCGACAGTGAGACTGCGAGTCTGAATATTTCATATGAATTTGACGATTATTCTCATCCTTCTGAGGATTCTAGTTAATTACTAACCTCCATAAATTTTCCTCTCATATAGAGTCCTAGGACTGACCCTGGCCCATCAAAAAATGCATATATATGGCTATATCATGCCATTGAATTGGAAGGTTAGAAAAACGCAGCTATTCAGCTTGGCGGTCACGTAACAAAGGGTAGCGTTTCTTAGTTACCGACTGTGACCCAAACAACGCTATACACGTCATAATCGATCGTGTATGGAGCGTTCAATAATTGAAACATCTATCGCAATATATTAAATGCCTTAACCTTTACAATTGCACGTCTGATAACCTTTAGCAAACGGCGTTAATATCATATACCGTAACACAGCAGGAAATTTGCCTGATTAATCTTCCGACCACAATGTACTTAGCAGAGACGTTTGTTCTTTTTATTTCCTCTAAAGTTCGTGGTAAAAGTCCAGTTCGGGGTTCGAGTCTAGAAAATCATCCGTGCTACGAGTCTGTGATTGAGAAAACATGATTGTCGACACTAGACGGCCACATCTGACAGGTCTGTGAAGATACTCAGTACTGACAATAGGAGAAGTTACCCCCTGCGTCCTTTGCTCGGAAAATGCCCCTTATCACAGAGAGGGGAATTGACGAACAACAGCAACTGTGCTCAACCAATTTTCAGTTAAGTGCTTATTAAACAGGCCACAGCAACGAACATTTACTTTCCATCAAGTATCGGTGACGATAACATAATCTGTGTACACCCCATCAAAACATAAACTTGTTTTTTTTAAAGGTTACATAATAACTGATCATTAAATTGCTTATATGTTGTTTTACACATTCTTAGTTGATTCAGTTATTATAGATAGGCACACATATGAATATATTATATATATATATATATATATATATATATATATATATATATATATATATATATATATATATATATATATTTAATATATATATATATATATACAGTAGAACTCCATTTATCCGAACCCCATGGGACCGAGCATCGTTCGGATAATCAAATGTTCGGATAATTGGATTACATGATGTATCGAGTACATGTACACATATTTCTAAAAATAATTAACAATCACAAGGAAAATACACTATAAAACATATTTACTTGTACTGTAATAATAATACCCACACTGTATTAGATCACTGTATCACCAAAATCTTTCATTACACTGCAGTGCATGTACTACTTGTATTAATTATTTTTGTTAAGAAAGAGAAATGTTTTCAAAATAACATTACAAACAATTCAAAACCAGGCGCAACTTACGTATACATGTACTTGCACAGATGTAGCCCACTATTTAAAATAATGAGGAATCCTCTTTTGCGCCAAACTGGATAGTCTGCTTTTGGCTGCTAAGTCCCGCATTCTCTTCAACAGCACAAGCTGTGTAGGACAGCTGTCATCTTCTTGCTCGTACCAAGCCATCGCTGTTTCTAGTGCTATAAAGGCCTCTTCAGGACTTGGTCGACGTTTTGGGTTTTCTTCATAATCTACAAGTACATCATGTACTTCTGAGGAGTCTTCATCATCGGTCACTACATGTATTTGGTTTTCTTCTTGCACAAAAGACAAAATTTCTTCGTCATTCAAAAAACTGAAAACCAGAATCATTATCATCTTCTAGCCACATGTGTGCATCATCTTTGTCACAGTCCGAAAATCCGGGCATTGCTTGAAACAGTTCCACAACTTCATTTATACAATCATCATTTGTGTCCACTGCAGTAGTTTCATTTCCTCCTTTTTTCCCAAGCAATCTATTCCAAGCCTTGTTGAGATTATCTTGTGACAGGGTGGTCCAAGCATCAGCTTACATATAGCAGCAGTCTTTGAGATTAAGCTTTTTTTTGAAAACGCCACCACACTTTCTTCATCTTCAGCCAACAATAAACGACGCAGGACTTCCTTCTTGTACATCTTTTTAAGCTTTGCTATAACACCCTGATCCATTGGTTGAATCAGTGCTGTTACATTGGGAAGCAGAAAAATTACTTTAAAATTTGCATCAACTGCATTCAATGTACCCGTCTCTGGATGAGATGGTGCATTGTCCAGTAGAAGAATTACTTTTCCAGTTTTCTTTTCTTGTTCTTTCAACCTCTTCACATTTGGGATGAACTGATTTGTATACCAATCAAGAAATATTTCACTATTCATCCAAGCACTCTTCTGTGCTTTGTAGCACAATGGGAGACATGTCACATTCTTTAAACAACGTGTTTTTTTTGGCTTTGCCGATCATTAGCACCGGTAAACGATGACTTCCACTGGCATTCGCGGCTACCAAAATTGTTACTCTCTCTTTGCACTTTTTTAAACCCAGGGGCAGCTGCTTCGCGCTGAGATGCAAGTGATTTTTGAGGCAATGATTTCCAGTATAAGCCAGTCTCATCGGCATTATACACATCATCGAGTAAATAACCTTCTTCTTCCAAAAAAAGCCAAGAATGTTTCTTTAAAATTTTCAGCGGCAGTTGCATCACTAGATGAAGATTCCCCTTGAATCTCCAATTCTCGTATGCCATGACGAGATTTAAAGTTTCTTAACCATCCCTGGCTAGCCTTAAAGTCAGGAGGACCGTCAAGTTGACTGTTGAACTGAAGTGCCTTTTCACACAATAGAGAGCCAGAGATAGGTTCCCCTTTGCTTCTTCTTTGCACAAACCATATATACAAAGCCTCTTCCAATTTCAAATCTTTCGCATTTCTCATGGTTTTATGTTTCTTCGACCCATTTTCACTATCTAATTTCGATGCAAAACTCATAATTTTATCCTTGTTACTTTTGATGTCAGAGACGGTAGCTTTCTCAACATTGAAAATCCTCGCAAATGAAGACACAGTTTCACCTTTTCCTAGTCTCTTGATAATTTCTGTTTTCGTTTCAATTGACAAAACATTGCGGTTCCTTTTATATGCTTTAGGCCTACTGGAAGATGCCAGGTCGCACAGAGAAATACGTGTACACCAAAATTATTCTGCTGTAGTAGCAGACACAATTATTTTAAGTTGAACTGTCTGTTTAGCCAGTGTTCTGCCTAGAACTCACACGTACACTGGATTGGTAAACCAGATATTAACGGACTTTATGATCTAACTGACTTCATGTACGTAAGCGACCGTCCATTAGCCCATCTCATTGTCTACAAATTGTTCGCACACATTTGAAGCTTGCCGCATCAAAAGATTCAGAACTGTAGTCTAACGTGACTGGTGGAGACTGATTTTTTTTTTTTTTCTGGAAAAAGTGTTCGGATAATTGGATGTTCGGATAATTGGGGTTCGGATAAATGGAGTTCTACTGTATATATATATATATATATATATATATGATAGGAAACTCTTTACAGAGCGATACAACAGGAAGCAATCTGATCATCAGAAGAAGTCCCCCCGTCCGACAAGTGTTTCAGCCTGATATACCCCTTTACACTCTAAGGGGAGCGGGCCCACTTGGGTCATGACTCCCAAGCGTCTCAGCCTACTGTTTTCTTGTATCGAAAATGAACCCATTTCACTTATGGTAGCAACTTTAATCCACAACTCCGCCAGCCGTGAGGCAATTGTGAAAGTAACAAAGAGAAGACAAATTATTCCGTTCGTTCCGTCGCACACACTGAGACACCATCGCGAAACCGATGAGTCTAGCCACTGCGCGTTCGCCCCTTAAATTCTGACACACTGACACCTCTATAATATACACCGCTTGTCGTCTCTCAGCCACAGCCCTTTCACTAGTACACCAAAAACGCCGCGTATTGTGGACTTAGAAAAATTCCTGGTGTTTTCTGTACCGCAGCGTTTATTGTCACGATTTCCATTGCCCATTGCGGTTGTTCCACATCCAGCATGATGCCTTTTCGGCAGTTTCACTAAGCCTCTTCAGTGCCCTTGTTCTCGACTGTCCCCTCAGCCCCAACAATTTCAATAGATCATACACTGATGCAGCCACAAGCCCTCTTGCACTTACTTCAACAGCCATGACCCTTGCAGTGAACCCATCGTGTCTCAGATCTGCGGCCAGAGCACTATACTTGGCCGCTTTGAACGAATGTTGCTCGTCTAATCTGGATTCAAATGGCACGGTCAGTTCAATCAGTAGGACATGAAGCGTTGCTGAAGAATGAAGCACTATATCCGGCCGTCTCCGCGATTTTCTGATACTCTCTGGATATGCCTCTCGTCCAGGTAGGTCTACCGCGATCTCCCAGTCGTTTGCACAGTCAAGAAGAGATGGTAAACTGCTACCCGGTTTACTCGGTTTGGGGTGTGCTGACTTTCCTGCCCTCAGAAAGTATGTATTTGCGGTGCTCGGCCTGGGTTTGCTATTCGCCTTCATCATTGCCAGATCTATTGTCGCAGCAAGCTCATTTAGCACTTTGTTATGGCGCCAAGTGTATCGCCCTTGCCCTAATGACACCTTACACGCTGAGAGCACGTGTTCGAGTGTCTGCCTCCCCTGGCACAGAGGGCACTGCTCATCATCCGACTTTATCCATTTCACAAGGTTGGTGGCCGACGGGAGCAGGTCATACATTGATCTAACAACGAAGCTGAGCCTAAGAGGTTCCATATGCCATATATCATTCCATGTCAAGGACCTCTGCAGGGCTCCTTCCCATGTAGTCCATTGGCCTTGTTGGACCTGCTGCACTTTTTTTTGCAACCTCTTATCATTCTCAGCTCCTCGTATCTCCTGAACTACCATGTCTATGCGCTCCCTGCTTGATGCCTTGGACCACCAGCGGATGTCTCCATGACCAAATCCCCGTCTATTCGTTTGTATGTATCCGATTACCTCCCTCAGTTTGAGTGACTCTTGGGCAGCATCAACAGCTTCTTCCACTCTCCACTTCCTTCCCGTTTTCAGTATGGGCTGAATGGACTTAACCGCGTCATCAGCTGACTCGCGTAGCTTCATTGCAAGCCTTGCCTTTCCAACTTTGTACTCTTCAACAACTGACTTGAAAGGAAGCAGAAGTTTAGACTTTTTGCAGTACAGTGCTACATCTGACAGACCTGGTGATACCCCTAGCCACTTTCTCATGAACTTGTTGACCTTCTGCTCTATAGCTTCCACTGTACTTGTGCTTATTTCATATATAAGCAGTGGCCACAGCAATTTCGGTATCAACATGAACTGGAGGCACCACAGTTTGAACTTTCCCAGTAGTCTGCTTTGGTCTATGATCTGTAGCCCTCTGTCTGTCATTTCTGTTGTCTATTGCACTGCCTTCGAGTCTTTTAATGAGGCATCGTACACCCTGATAAGACTTTTAACAGGTTCCTCAATGACAGTAGGGATTCTTTGGTTGGAAACCATGAATATGTCCGCTGCTATCTTCCCTTTCCTGACTGATAGGTGTTACGGTATATGATAATAACGCCGTCTGCTAAAGGTTAGCGGACGTGCAATTGTAAAGGTTAAGGCATTTAATATATTGCGATAGATGTTTCAATTATTGAACGCTCCATACACGATCGATTATGACGTGTATAGCGTTGTTTGGGTCACAGTCGGTAACTAGGAAACGCTACCCTTTGTTACTTGACCGCCAAGCTGAATAGCTGCGTTTTTCTAACCTTCCAATTCAATGGCATGATATAGCCATTTATATGTGCATTTTTGATGGACCAGGGTCAGTCCTAGAACTCTATATGAGAGGAAAATTTATGGAGGTTAGTATTTAACTAGAATTCTCAGAAGGAGAAGAATAATCGTCAAATTCATATGAAATATTCAGACTCGCAGTCTCACTGTCGGCAGGTAGCCATGTCTAGCTGCGCGTGCATATAGCTGTGATGTTCTGACGACAATACTGCATTGTATCCTTAAACGGACATTGACACGTAAACCAGCAGTCTACGTTATTGATTAATTTATGCATGACTTATAAGGACTTATGTTCTGTTCCTGTTTGAAATGATCATCCTGTGTGTACATGTGATTAAATATTACGGACTCAATCTGAAGGCATTAATTACTTCATTAATGTTGCTGAGTTCAAGTTACATGAACTACTTCTTCATACCATGCTACTGAGTTGTATGAACACCTTCACCCTAATTCGCGTAATACTAAACAAAGCACGATTAACAAGAGATCACTAAAGTAACCATACTCAGTGCATGATCTTCAACCGGCAATAACTCAGCAACAAAGTGGCGGCCAAATGCGGGGAACGACAGAAAAAAAGAAACAAACTTCTGTTCCTTACGCACATGTTAACCACAAATATTTACGATCAATTTTCGATCACATGATCCAGTCGAAGATGACGCAGTACTCATTATAATGCCTAACAACGTGACGTCACCGAAAGTCGTGTAGGTGATCTGTCGGAGAAACCAAGCCGTTTCTAAGTCTAACCAGGGGAAACATGAGCCATTTGAAGCAAACACATGATATGGACTACAGGAGCAGACAGTCAGGGGCTTTAGCCTAGCTGTTGACGACCTCTAGCACTGATATAAGCAACGGAAAAGATAAGTCTAGGTGTTTAACTGTTGTTATTGCAAACAGTGCTAACTGAGTCCATGCCCTCTGCCTACATCGGCATGTTTTTACCTATGTTTAATGTACTTTTTGTTGTCTTAATGTGTTGTTAATTCGTGGGAGGTAGGGAGGATGAACCGAAATTAGATTCTGTGGCTCTCACGATGCCTGAATTGATTTCGGTCGTTTCTTAGGGCAGTTAAACGATTGCACTTTTGGAAGCCCCATTGAGGTTTGCCATTGGACTATCTGTCCAAATCTGCTGTCGTTTGACGATTTGTGTTAGCTGTACCGTTCCGTAGATAACTGGTGTATTTTATTCGTACTCAGTTAACAATTTTATTCAGTTCTGTATCATGTTCGTTAACTATTTCGTCCAGTCTCCTCTTACTATCATTTATTTGATGATTGTTAAATGGTCGTCCGTTATGAGTCCTGTGATGTCATCATTTTTTGCAGTCATTTTTTTTTGTGTACTTTGAATATTAAGTTGACCTCGGGTCAGACCTTGACCCTTCATTTGGCTTGTGACACTTCCGCTTGTTTTATTTAGTTCATAAATTCATTTTTAATTGTGAAAATGTCTTGTTTGCGTCTTGACATTGTTTGTACCCTTTAGTTGCATCATTGTTTTGTTTGTCCTCATGATATATATTTAATACTACATTAATAATATGATATTATATGCAATAATACACTTGTAATTTAATTTAATTAATTTTTTCTGATATTTAAGGTTAATATGGGACATTGCATAATTATGCAGTGATAGTCCAAGAAAGTAGCACTACAATTTATAAGAGATGCCTAGGGCATAATAATATAATATATATATTGACCAAATAAAATAATCTTATAGTCTACCTTTGAGGTAATAGACCCATTGTATATTATTTAATATACTTTTCTGGTACTAAGAGAGTGACTTAGTACATTGAACAATATAATTACTAGGAATCATACCCAACATTATTGGATATTGAGATTAATTGTGTGATGTAATTACATTATAGTTAACAGATATCATAACTATTTATGATATAGTTCGTATTTAGATACAATATTGTTACAAAATATTGTCTATTAGTTGAACTTAGACATAAGAGTTCAGTACTATTGTGATTATTTATATTGAATATTCCTAAGTTGAGTAAGTATAATAATTACTCTGAAGCTACTATTGACTATTTTAATCAGTAATTATCAATAATTACTTACAGATAAAAGTCAAAATGCTTACTATAGACCATTTCGTTAAAATTGGTAAGGAATATGGTTATAAATCTCAAGAACTTCGTCAGTTTGCTGAGGCAGAACTGGAAAAACATGAAAGAAAAGAAGCAGAGAAAAAGGCTGCATTAAAGAAAGAGGAAGAGGAACAAAAGGCTGCATTAAAGAAAGAGGAAGCAGAACGTGAGATGAAGCAAATTGACAAGGAAAATAGATTGAGAGAGATTGCTCAACGTGAAAGAGAAGAGCAAAAAGCAATCGCCAGACAGGAAGAAGAAATTATGAAAAGAGAAAATAAATCTCACACAAGTATTAAATTAATATTTTTTTTTAATGTACCTATACATTATTTAGTTAGTTAAATTAGATAGTTATTATTCACTAACACTTAACACACACAATTAAGTTAAACTTATATTCGAATTTCTTTCTATTTCTTCTCACTTATTTTGTTTTTTCTTCTCTCATAACATCGCGTTACATTAGAATCTTAATAATTTATCTCTTAATTTAATTAATTAATTTAATTTTAATTAGTCAAATTAATTCCTATATGACATACTAATACGACAGACCTTACTTTAATTTAATTCTATCATTCACTGTTAACATTGGACATTTTATTTAGTTGATATAATAATATGTATAATATTGATATATAATGTGATTAATGTTAGATGACTATGACAAATAGTTAGTTGACATGACCGCGACACGGTTCTACTCAGAACATCGTCGGCCATATGTCACAATTGTGTTAAATTTTTTTGAAAAATTGTTAAGTCGGATAGATCTTGAAAAAAATCTATCGATTTTTTTTCCCCTGGTGTACAGGGAATTGTTACGGTATATGATATTAACGCCGTCTGCTAAAGGTTAGCGGACGTGCAATTGTAAAGGTTAAGGCATTTAATATATTGCGATGATGTTTCAATTATTGAACGCTCCATACACGATCGATTATGACGTGTATAGCGTTGTTTGGGTCACAGTCGGTAACTAGGAAACGCTACCCTTTGTTACTTGACCGCCAAGCTGAATAGCTGCGTTTTTCTAACCTTCCAATTCAATGGCATGATATAGCCATTTATATGTGCATTTTTGATGGACCAGGGTCAGTCCTAGAACTCTATATGAGAGGAAAATTTATGGAGGTTAGTATTTAACTAGAATTCTCAGAAGGAGAAGAATAATCGTCAAATTCATATGAAATATTCAGACTCGCAGTCTCACTGTCGGCAGGTAGCCATGTCTAGCTGCGCGTGCATATAGCTGTGATGTTCTGACGACAATACTGCATTGTATCCTTAAACGGACATTGACACGTAAACCAGCAGTCTACGTTATTGATTAATTTATGCATGACTTATAAGGACTTATGTTCTGTTCCTGTTTGAAATGATCATCCTGTGTGTACATGTGATTAAATATTACGGACTCAATCTGAAGGCATTAATTACTTCATTAATGTTGCTGAGTTCAAGTTACATGAACTACTTCTTCATACCATGCGACTGAGTTGTATGAACACCTTCACCCTAATTCGCGTAATACTAAACAAAGCACGATTAACAAGAGATCACTAAAGTAACCATACTCAGTGCATGATCTTCAACCGGCAATAACTCAGCAACAATAGGCTTCTCGACTTCTTGGGTTTGAAGCTCATTCTGCACCAGCTGACTAGTTCATCCAGGCGTGCTAACATCCTCCGGGCCTGATGTTCATCTGATGTCAGATATATATATATATTTACGCCTATAGAGCCAATAATAATAATTAGAAGAATTTTACTGTTAATTCAGTTGGGGGCTTGTACATTATTAGGCTGGGCTGCCCATTGTAAACTTCCGGTGTTGTGTCTTGTGGTTCGCACTAATGATCAGTCATAGGGGCATCATTTTTGGTGATGCCTGGATGGCCGGGAGGATGGTGTGATTCGCTTGCATAGTTGGGCGGTGTTGTCGCACAGAGGGTCCGGGGTTCGAGTCCTGGGTGGGCCACTCACGTCTGTTGTTTTTCTGTTGTCTGGTGTTCTACTTTTTTGTTTTTTGCGGGTGCCTGAGAACATACCTTTATGTTTGTCTAATATTTATTTACTAAGACACATTCAGCATTGTTCTTGATTTCTGAAATATATTGTGAAGATTACCTCGAGGTAGAAGCATCATCATCCTTCTGTCTGTATCTCTGTAATATTGTGCGAAGGTAGACACCTTTGAAGACCCACATTAGTTACTCTAGGTTTTGGCCAATGCTGGACCGTCGCTGCAGAGAAAAGGGGATGCAACCCGTGACAATGACCATGAATGGTCTTGCCACTTCCATTGTTGCCTGTCATGTTTACCAACTCACTACTTCACAGATCTACCGCTGATAATCTCCTCAAAAATGTTACTTTGTCGTAGTTGATTATTACAACGAATTCAATCTGCTGGTGCCTTAATATTTCATAAGATTGTTATCTGCGACATCCGAGCGAAATCGGACACGTATCAACGGTTGTTATCTACCTTTATCCGATGAACGTCTAGGTTTTCGCTCTATGCAATCTGGTGGTGTTTGTTCAATCAACCCTTCTCGCTACTTACAGACACTTTTTCTGTCTGCTGAAAGCTGTTACACAATCTAGTATACAAACAACTTCACCCTACACAAATAGAAGTCAGTGTTGCTTCGAAAACAGATCAATCGGTCAGCTACTATTACTATATGCTGAAATATGTCAGCCAAACCCCAGAGATAGTATCATCAACTTAAGCCGCAGAGATAAGAGTATAATCTTCAAGTTGAGAGCAAGACATGTATGTCTTAGTGACCTCAGACAAAGCACCATACTGCAACCACTGTAACAGACAGAAGGAAGAAACAGTCGAGCACCACCTCCTGGAATACCAGGCACTAGCGGACCTGCGGAAGCAATTGCTACCACTAAACCCTTTCATCACCAACACCCTGTATGGAGATACAATGCAATTAAAAAAGACATGGCCCTTTCATTACCTGGCACAAAGAAAAAAAAGTGAAAACGCGTAACCCAGGTGATGGAAAAAGTCAAACCAAAAAGCCAAGTTAGCTACTATTATGGAGTGACAAGATAATGATAAGATAACCATGAACGATGAAAACGACAAAAATGCGAAAAGGAGCTGGTCAGAAAAAAAAGAAAGGAAGGACACAAGAGAAAGTTAAATGTCTCAGGAAAATGTAACTATCGAAGATTTGACTTGTCACAGTCTGCAACACTGGTTTCTGGAGCAGCTTGCTTTCTTTAAATAAGGGGATTACACACTCCATGCACTAATTTAGTCGCATCTCACCACATACCTGAGGTCCCAGTAGTCGCATCTCACCACCAGTGGCGTATCCTGGTAATGCGAGCTAGGCGTGCTGCTACTTAAAATGAATATGTACGCCTACTATTTAACTTCTTCCCCTCTTAATTTAAAAACCATCTATATTCAATTACGCAACGATAGTTATTAGGGGTATATGTCAATTATCTCCGAAATACTAATTAACTTACAACTTGAAACTCACTGTCACTGTAATAATCTGCATTCCCGGCAACTAACAAAAATTAATCACAAAAAACACTGGACGGACACAGCCGATTTTTACAACTCGAGAGCTGCTAGGCCACCGCACGCATGTTTGCATTGTATTGACGTATCTGCCCATGACCCCGGTTCACACAAACCAGTCTTTAGACGTGAATCCGAACGGTCCAGCACGCATTGTGACGGAATTACCCGAGAAACTTCGGGCGATTGCTACAACCAATAAAAACTGCACTATAAAACGCGTCTGTGAAACTGAAACTAGATGTACTCGTAGATTCTATGCGGGAAAATCCGTTATCCTGATGCAAGCGGTCCGAAAGCAGAACTTACAGGAGAAATATTTTATAGAATAATAAATTAAATTTTTATTTTCCTTCGCGCATAGGTGTGCACAGCACACATGGAGAATACGCCACTGCTCACCACATATCTGAGCCCAGTAGTCGCATCTCACCACATACCTGAGGTCCCAGTAATCGCATCTCACCACATACGTGAGGTCCCAGTAGTCGCATCTCACCACATACCTGATGTCCCAGTAGTCGCATATCACCACATACCTGTTGCCCCAGTAGTCGCATCTCACCACATACCTGAGGTCCCAGTAGTTGTATTGTTTCCTTGTCTCCCCAGAGACCTTCATAGATTACGCAGTTTCCGAATATAGATTCTGTCAACCAAATTTTGCCTGACCTTTTTTTCACGCTGCATCTTCCCGAATATCAATTTATTAAATAAATAAAAGTGACAGCTAGTGTCAGAATACACTGACTAACAAAAAAAAACTTTTTTTTTCTTTCTCTAACATTTCTATGTTTTTCTGGTCAATTTTAATGCGCTGTTTTTAAATCTGCAAACCGTTTTTCTCTATCAGGTCGGGATCTCTAGAAATACGCAATTGAAGTTTTTTAACAACGCATACAGTATTACAACATCATTCGTACAAGAAGTATAACAGTTATGTAGGCTTGAATTTCTTTGCAGTCGACTTTCGTCGGTGAATGGCATGTGGTACATCGCGATGAAGCATCTAACAATAATCGGCAAGCATGGTCACACTCCACCGTCCTTGATAACGTGACTCCATTACGGCGATATCTTGATGGAATCGTTCTCCATGTTCATCGCTGACTTCGCCAAGGTTGTCAGGGAAAAAGTCAAGATGCGAATCGAGCAAATGGATTTTGAGGGACATGATAAAGCCCATAATTCTGTATGCATCTATGCACTGCTTAACAATATGCAACATAGTCAACAGATTTGTGATTTCCCAGAAAGTTATCGACGATCGATTTGAATGCCATCCATGCGCGAAGTTCACTACCATGTAACAAGTTCTCGAATTGTTTGTCTGCAATAACTTTCCTAATCTGAGGTCCTACAAAGATACCTTCCTTTATCTTTGCATCGCTAACTTGCGGAAACTTTTCTCGAAGATAAGTGAAAGCTTTGCTCGTTTTATCTAACGCTTTTACAAAATTCTTCATGAGCCCCAACTTTATATGTAACAGTGGTAAAATGAAGCTGTCTTTGTTAACTAATGGCTCGTGTATTACATTTTTATGCCGGAGCTGCATACGATCCGGATAGGCCACACCTTTCTTGCATAATGTTCCTGTCTGTTGCGGCTGTCCCATGCACATTGGAAGCAACAAAATTTAGTATACCCAGTCTGCATGCCCGTGAGAATTGCAATGACCTTAGGTCTCCACAAATCCGCCATTGGTAGTCATTGTACTTTATTTTTTCCAAACGTATAGCCATATTGTCATAAGTTTCTTTCATATGAACAGAGTAGGCGACTGGAATTGATGAAAATAAATTTCTGTTATGCAATAACACGGCTTTTAGACTAGTCTTGGAAGAATCGATGAAAAATCGCCATTCGTTGACTATGTGCTCATGACCGTTTACATCTTTGCAATAGCAAATGTCATCATCCATCTCAAAGTATTGAACAAGTTCTCTGTGTCTATGACGAAATTTAGATATCGGAGTATTGGGCGCTAAAAGATTCCATTCTTTGAGTCGCGAACCGAGTAATTCCGCATGTCCTTTGGTAAGAGCGAGATCACGTATTAGATCTGAAAGTCCTGAATGGTTAATTAAGTAAACACCATCATTCACCGGTATGTAATCTGAGTCAGAATTAGTTTCTAAAGCAGGTAAACTATCACTTTCTGATGGTTCATTCACGTCCAACGGATTATGTTTTGGTGGTACTTGGATCGGACACGTGATTGGATCATGAGGCACTGGTTTCGAAACCAATTCAATATTTGAATAAACCACAGACTTTCTAGTTTTAAAAGTGAAACCATGGATATTTGTTAAGCAGAAGTAACAATCAGTAGTGTGATTTGTATGTTCACGCCATATTACTGGCACTCCAAAAGGCATCGACTTATGCTTCGGCGATTTTCGTAACCAACCTGCCAATGTATCAAACAAACTGCATTTGGCTTCCAAGATTTATTTGCATCATCAACTTTCGAATCGAAATAAAGTTCATATGCTTTCTTTAGTAATGGTGTAAAGTTTTTCTGGTCAACACCATCGGTAAAATATCCGCACACGTAACAGAACAGATCAGCCGAATTTCTACAACTTCTAGAAGCCATATTTTGCTCAGAATTATTTCAAAACACAGTAACTATTTGAAAAATCGCGTAACATATGTCATGCATCTTTTAGCAGTATAAAAAGTAGAATTATGTTGCTTTTTATTAATTTTTAATAAGTTATATAGTAAAAATGAAACGGAGCAAATAACGGTTTCCCAAAAATATATTTATTCACAAATATCTTAAGAACCCGACGTGATAGAGATAAACGGATTTCAGATTTGAAATCAGCGCAAGAAACTGACCTAAGAACACTTATTCTTATATAAGAAAGAAAAATGTTGTTTGTCAGTGATATCTTCATTAACTGACGCTTGCCGTACTGTATTTTCTGGGGACAAAATGTAATACGTTGTTACGCACAAATAATTACTTTTTTCAAAGCCTTTGTATGATCATTTTTCGTATGTATGATCATTTTTTGACTGAAGTGTGTATTATGTTTTTTACAGTCAAAGGGACATAATCCGAGTTATCGAGACTACAATTTTTTAGGAGTTTGCCTTCTCTTGTATAGAGACACGTTCGGTCTATAATTTCTTGAACGAAGCGTGACCATATCTCCTTATTTGGTAGTATCAGTCAACTGTTGTAGATGCCTGAAACCTTTCTTAACGCTTCTTTTCATGACCATAAAAGGCGCGACTGTGTAAGACTTTTATCTCGAATGTTCTTAGAATCGTCTTATTGTGAACGGCGACTCAGAGATTGTCGTTCTGCGCATGTCTCGACTTGGTTTTCGTTTGTTGTTCCGGCCAGCTCGGGGAGTTTAGAAATGGTCTAAGTCGCGAGCAGACGCGACCTGCGTCTTGTGATTTTCTGAGGGAAATACATTGTCTTTGTGAGTTAGTTAGCTAACTAGACTATTTCCCAGTATTATTCAAGCCTGCCTGGAGGCATATGTTCATGGTTGATTTTCCGAAATAAGGTAATTCCTCTTGTATCGAACTTTATGCTATCATCTAGAGGTTCGTCATTTTGTCGCCTTTTTGCTCGCCTGTGTGATTCAAAATGGAGAGGTACTTTGACTAGGATTAAGTCACCGGTATCTTTATACCTGAACTAGTTATATATATATATGGGTCGCTCTAGACCAACAAGACTATTGTCTGTGTTCCAGGATTCGTTATATCAGAGATCACGTCCAAGTCAGATGGTTAGACTTAGGAAGGTTATAAAGGTCGAGCTGACCTGTAATCCATGTATGCTATTCACGTGCAGACAGTAAACGGACTGATTGTATACATCTGATCTGCTAGCATCAGAAAGGGAATATTTATTATTGTCTATGAACAGTGATGATCTGCAGCTGACACTGTTGCAGAATTTATATATATATTATTTATACAGCTTCACGAACTAGAACTCTATGATTTTGAATGCTGAACTCGTTGAACTATGTTGATGATATAAATATCCTGACTGTTTTGTGGCGTGCAATAAATGGAAAAAAATTATACAACGAAGTTACCATTTCTATGACTCTACACATCATGTTGCCTGTGTTATACTCTGTGAACTGTTCTACTACCACATACACAGCAACATCCTAAAATCAGAGAAGACACCTACATCTTCCACTTTAATACCAGGTGTCGATAGGGGTGGCAAGTGGTCGTCAATCTTATACGGAGCTAACGTACCTGGCATTGTGGCGCACCATTATCATTTAGCCTAAATCCACCCTTATCATTTTTGGTGGCCATATGTTGGTTTACTCTGATACCAGCTATCAAGGGGGTCAACAAACCCAGACATCATCAGCAGACTACAAGACAACGTTGCAGTTTCTATTCATCACCTTCGATGAAATTTTGTTGAAAGACGCGGCATTACTGACAGTTGTTGATATTTTGAAACTACCCGGCGCTGCTCGGCAGTATTGAAGTTTGTCTGCAACTAGAAGGACAAGTACCGAGCGAATGGATTTCCTGATCTGTTAAGAAGAAGGACAAGTGCCGTAACAACTGTTCCGGTCTCAGAAGTCAATTTGTAGAATTCAGAAGGTCAAGTTCAGAAGCTGTTTCCTGTCAGAAGCTCATTTCCCTCGTCATGGCTGTCTATGGGAGCAGATGTTAATCAACGTTGGATCTTTATCCTCAGAATGCTGACGACATCCTGTTCTGCACCGTGCTGACGTTTGGGACATATAGAAGTTAAGTGGCCTGTTTTGTTTGTGAACTGTGCCCTTATGTTCTAGCTGAGCCTTCTAAATTCTTTCACACTTTTTGCTGTTTGTTATATGTTATATGTTATTTGTATTTGTATATTTATATGTTTATATTCTGCGGGTTTTCTCGGTTGGGCGGTGCCTTTCAGTAGAAGATACCACGTCACAGAGGTTCTACTGTTAGCGTTTTCGTTAGGGACTGTGCGAATTTCCTACTGTGAAATTTGCTAGCGACAATCGTTGCTATATCTGTTTAGTTGTGACGAGTTGTGCTTTATTTTTGTTTCTTGTATATTTTTTTTTTTTTCTCTTTCTTTGTGTTTTTTAGTTTCGATTTCGATTGTTTGTATTTGTAGGTCTCCCCTATCTATTATTCAGTTCTTTAAGTATATTTTTGTGTATACACTGTAGCGTCATTTGTTTGTCATATCTTCGCATTTTGTCATCACATTTCTTTTTAGTTTCGCTGTTTATTTATTTGACTTATGCGAATGTTTTCATATTGTTTGATCTTTGTTATTGTTTACATTGACTCTGATCTTTGTTGTTGTTTACATTGACTTTGATCTTTGTTGTTGTTTACATTTGACTTTGATCTTTGTTATTGTTTACATTGTTGGTGACCTTTGTTATTGTTTACATTGTCTTGTTATTGTTTGCATAGTTCTTCCATAGTTAGCTTTCACTATTGTTACATATATGCTCATGCACTATTGATCTATAGTGCACTTATCATAACTAACTGGTGGTTTTTTGCTTATGCACTATTGTAGTGCAGTTATGATAAATAACTGATGGTTATGCACTAATTTGTGTAGTGCACTGATAATTAAGAGGTGACTTGTGATATTATTATACATTTGATAATACAAGTTGGTGTCAAGTCTTGTTGCCCACAGAGATTGGAGTAAACATATTGATTACACAAGCACTTTATTAAGTCTTGTTGCTATTAAGATTGAAATAAGATAACACTGACAAACAACATTTTTCTTTCTTATATAAGAATAAGTGTTCTTAGGTCAGTTTCTTGCGCTGATTTCAAATCTGAAATCCGTTTATCTCTATCACGTCGGGTTCTTAAGATATTTGTGAATAAATATATTTTTGGGAAACCGTTATTTGCCCCGTTTCATTTTTACTATATAGCTTATTAAAAATTAATAAAAAGCAACATAATTCTACTTTTTATACTGCTAAAAGATGCATGACATATGTTACGCGATTTTTCAAATAGTTACTGTATTTTGAAATAATTATGAGCAAAATATGGCTTCTAGAAGTTGTAGAAATTCGGCTGATCTGTTCTGTTACGTGTGCGGATATTATACCGATCGTGTTGACCAGAAAAACTTTACACCATTACTAAAGAAAGCATATGAACTTTATTTCGATTCGAAAGTTGATGATGCAAATAAATCTTCGCAGCCAAATGCAGTTTGTTCGATACATTGGCAGGTTGGTTACGAAAATCGCCGAAGCATAAGTCGATGCCTTTTGGAGTGCCAGTAATTTGGCGTGAACATACAAATCACACTACTGATTGTTACTTCTGCTTGACAAATATCCATGGTTTCACTTTTAAAACTAGAAAGTCTGTGGTTTATCCAAATATTGAATCGGTTTCGAAACCAGTGCCTCATGATCCAATCACGTGTCCGATCCAAGTACCACCAGAACAATATCCGTTGGACGTAAATGAACCATCAGAAAGTGATAGTTTACCTGTTTTAGAAACTAATTCTGACTCAGATTACATACCGGTGAATGATGGTGTTTACTTAATTAACCATTCAGAACTTTCAGATCTAATACGTGATCTCGCTCTTACCAAAGGACAAGCGGAATTACTCGGTTCGCGACTCAAAGAATGAAATCTTTTAGCGCCCAATACTCCAATATCTAAATTTCGTCATAGACACAGAGAACTTGTTCAATACTTTGAGATGGGTGATACATTTGCTATTGCAAAGATGTAAACGGTCATGAGCACATAATCAACTAATGGCGATTTTTCATCGATTCTTCCAAGACTAGTCTAAAAGCCGTGTCATTGCATAACATAAATTTATTTTTCATCAATTCCAGTCGCCTACTCTGTTCATATGAAAGAAACTTATGACAATATGGCTATACGTTTGGGAAAAAAAAGTACAATGACTACCAATGGCGGATTTGTGGAGACCTAAAGGTCATTGCAATTCTCACGGGCATGCAGACTGGGTATACTAAATTTTGTTGCTTCCGATGTGAATGGGACAGCCGCAACAGACAGGAACATTATGCAAGAAAGGTGTGGCCTATCCGGGATCGTATGCAGCTCGGGCATAAAAATGTAATACGCGAGCCATTAGTTAACAAAGACAGCTTCATTTTACCACTGTTACATATAAAGTTGGGGCTCATGAAGAATTTTGTAAAAGCGTTAGATAAAACGAGCAAAGCTTTCACTTATCTTCGAGAAAAGTTTCCGCAAGTTAGCGATGCAAAGATAAAGGAAGGTATCTTTGTAGGACCTCAGATTAGGAAAGTTATTGCAGACAAACAATTCGAGAACTTGTTACATGGTAGTGAACTTGGCGCATGGATGGCATTCAAATCGATCGTCGATAACTTTCTGGAAAATCACAAATCTGTCGACTATGTTGCATATTGTTAAGCAGTGCATAGATGCATACAGAATTATGGGCTGTATCATGTCCCTCAAAATCCATTTGCTCGATTCGCATCTTGACTTTTTCCCTGACAACCTTGGCGAATTCAGCGATGAACATGGAGAACGATTCCATCAAGATATCGCCGTAATGGAGTCACGTTATCAAGGATGGTGGAGTGTGACCATGCTTGCCGATTATTGTTGGATGCTTCATCGCGATGTACCACATGCCATTCACCGACGAAAGTCGACTGCAAAGAAATTCAAGCCTACATAACTGTTATACTTCTTGTACGAATGATGTTGTAATACTGTATGCGTTGTTAAAAAACTTCAATTGCGTATTTCTAGAGATCCCGACCTGATAGAGAAAAAACGGTTTGCAGATTTAAAAACAGCGCATTAAAATTGACCAGAAAAACATAGAAATGTTAGAGAAAGAAAAAAAAAGTTTTTTTTTGTTAGTCAGTGTAATTAATTATTTCAGGTTCTGTACTCACATTTTAGACATCATGTCTACATTTGAGTACTTTATTGAGCAGGGTAAAGCCCTTGGGAAGACAGGTGATAAATTAGAAGAATTTGCGACTGTTCAATATGCCAAGGCATTGAAGTCGGAGGAAAAGAAAATGAAAGAACTAACTGAACAAAAGAGAATAGATGCTGAATATTTAAAACTGCAGATGCAGGTAGATGAAAAGAGATTACAAATGGAAATGGAAAAACAAAAAAGAGAAGCAGAATCACAGGAGAAGAGACTTCAGGCTGAGGTTGAAAATAAGAGACTTGAAAAAGAAGTTGAAAATAAGAGACTTGAAAAAGAAGCTGAAAATAAGAGACTTGAAAAAGAAGCTGAAAATAAGAGACTTGAAAAAGAAGCTGAAATTAAGAGACTTGAAATAGAGGCTGAAAATAAAAGATTAGAAAAACAGGCTGAGGCTGAAGAAAGAAAGTTACAGGCTGAGGCTGAAGAAAGAAGGTTACAAAGAGAAGCTGATGAGATAAAAGCAAAAATGGAGCATGAAGAAAAACTCTTAGCTTTGGAGTTAGAAAAGTTGAAGTAATCTAGTAATGCTAATGATGCTAATAAGGTATCATCTGCTAATAAGTCTAATGCTGTTGATTTCAAGCTTAATTTACCAGCATTCAATGCTTCAATTGATGATATAACATTTTATCTAGATAGATTTGAAAGTGCATGTAAGGTGCATAATATAGATAAAACATTATATGTTTATCATCTGTCCAAGATACTTAGAGGTGATGCTTTGACTTTATTGGGTATGGTAGATGTGCCTGACAAAAACAACTATGAGGTTGTCAGGGCGGCATTGTTAAAGAAGTACCAACTTAACGAGGACGGATATCGTCTTAAATTTAAAAACATGTTACCAGAAACTGGAGTTGAATTCTCTGAATTCATCTCAGGCATCCGTCTTACTTTTTTACGATGGGTTGAGTTGTCTAAAACAGAGAGTACATTTGAAGCTCTTATGGACTTACTACTTAGAGACAAGGTTATGTCTTCTGTTAATGAAGCTTTTCTTTCTTTTCTTCATGAGCGTAAGCCTAAAAACATAAAAGAAATGGAAGAATACTGTAGCCAGTATGTTACTGCGCATCCTCACATAACCATTAGCAACTCTAAAGTAAAAGAAGGTCTGCCAGTTGCTTCGGCAGCACCTTATGGCCCAAATTTTATGCGTAAATTTCAGGGTAGCCAGCAAAATTTCAATAAAAAGAGTAACCGTAATTATGCCCAGAATCATAGTAATCAATTCCAGGGTGATTCTTCTTCCCAGAACTGGAGACATCCTAATACTACACGTTATTCTACTCCGGTTAACTTTAGAAATTTTCACAAAGGTAATCGGTATAGAGGAAAATATTTTTCTCAGAGACCTCAATACCAGGATAATAGAGGTTCTCAACAGTATAGAGATGGTAATGACAGTTATGGAAACTGGAACTCAAACCAGGATAAAAATTACAGTAGGGACTTTAATGATAATTGCAGAGGCAATAATGGTCGCGGTAGATCGCAACATAAGAGAAAAAAATATCAACAGACAAACTCTGTTCAACAAGAATCTCAGGGAGTAGATAAACAGGTTAATGATAATAAAGACCATAATGCCATCGGATGCTCATCTTTTGATTTTGGTAGGGCAAATAAATGTATCCAATGCAGTACTTTATTTGACCCGAAGACCGTTACTACTTTAAGCTGTGGTCATCCTTTGCCCGCTCTTCCTGCTAATGTTGCTCATGATGGGAGAGGTTCTCTTATATTACATAAGGGGCTTGTAAATAGTAATCCAGTCTCAGTGTTGTTTGACTCTGGATGTACTACTGTCGGGGTTAGGCAATCTCTTGTAGATCCATCCTGTGCTACAGGAAAGGTCATCAAATGTGTCACATTTGGTGGCACGTTGGAAAAGTATCCTACTGCTATAATACACATTGCTACTCCTTTCTTCACGGGAGAGGTCCACGCGTGTCTACTTCCAAACCCTATTGCGGACCTTATTATTGGTCGTATTCACGGAGTTAGGGAATGTACCCCACAGCAGATTGCTGTTTGGGAAGAGCAAAACATTGAAGCTACCAATGCGGTGGTCACAAGAGCACATGCTCTGGATCCACCTCAAACTTCATTAACTAATAATGATGAAGTAAATGACCAAGATAGTCACTTGACTATTACACGTGACTCATTTATCAAATTGCAAGAAGAAGATCCTTCTTTACAAAAATTCTTCATTCTAGCAAAAAAAGGTGATCCTAATCAAAATACTAATAGAAAATCTTGGATTTCTATGAAGAACGGCGTACTTGTACGTATGGTACAAGACTCGACTACGTCCACTCATTCACAAATTCTTGTGCCTAAGAGCATGAGATTGCAAATATTGCAACATGCTCATGACTCGCAATGTGCTGGACATATGGGTTTTTCCCGTACAAAGTCGAGAGTTCTTGCGGCTTTCTTTTGGCCATTTGTGAGCAAGGACATACGAATGTACTGTCGCTCTTGCAAAGTATGTCACGAGGTCAAATCTAAAGGACCACGACATGCTGCGCCTATCCAGGCTGCTGACATTCCTATTCGCCCTTTTCAAAAAATGGCAATAGATATTATCGGTCCTTTTAGAATTAAGTCGGCTAGAGGACATCAATTTATCCTTACATGTGTCGATATGTGCACACGTTGGCCAGAGGCAATACCTCTCAAGAGCATCTCAACTGCTGACATCGCAGACGCTCTTTGGCTGATATTTTCTCGCTTGGGTTTTCCCGGAGAAATATTGTCAGACCATGGCACTCAACTTATATCAGACACTATGTCACAGGTAATGTCTATGCTACACATTAAAAGGTCTCTCAGCAGTATCTATCACCCAATGTCTAATGGGTTAGTCGAACGTTTAAATAGGACTCTGAAAACTTTACTTGGTAAAATAACTGAGGATCATCCTCAGGATTGGGACAGGGTCTTACCCGCGGCTCTCTTTGCGTACAGAGAGGTTCCCAATGAACATACGGGGTTTTCCCCTTTTGAACTTGTCTTTGGCGCGCAACCGCGCGGCCCTATGTCTTTACTTCACGATCTAATCACTGCCGATAATATTAGCGATGAAACTCAATCTTCTTATGAGTACGTCATTGCTCTTAGGCAAAAGATCATCGAGGCATGCAAACTAGCAACTTCGTCTTCCGAATTTGCTAAAGAAAAGGCAAGGCAGTTTGCAAATAAGAATAGATGTCTACGACAACTTTGTCCAGGTGACAAAGCTCTCGTTCTACTTCCTTCAAGGGAGAACAGACTTCTAATTGCATGGAAAGGTCCATATGCAATAGTCTCCAAAATTTCTGATGTCGACTATGTTGTCGATATTGATGGAAAGCATAAAACTTTCCACATAAATATGCTCACGGAATTTCATGAAAGACCAGACTATTTGCAGCCTATTTTCCAGGCAACGGACAATTCTCAAGTACCTCATGGTCAGTACTCATCTCTGTCAGTTATACAGGATGAGGAAACTACTTTTTCTGATGTCAATCTTCCTCTTTCTATGGTCCCACTTTATTCTACGGAATCTTGGAAAAACGTGACCGTTTCTCCAAATCTTTCCGCTGAGGAACATCGACAAGTTTCTTCGATGTTGCAAACATTTCAGGATGTTCTTACAGACATCCCGGGACACACACATGTCATTGAACATGACATTGTGCTAACTGATCATAATCCTATCAGAGTCAGACCTTATCCAATACCTATCCATTTCCAGTCTCAAGTAGAAAAAGAATTGGATGAAATGATACGTTTGGAAATCATTGAACCATCCACTTCAGCATACTCTTCGTCTATGGTTATTGTTCGAAAGAAGGATAATAACATTCGCATTTGCGTAGATTATCGCAAATTGAACCAAGTTACGAAGTTCGATGCTGAACCTATGCCTTCATTAGAAGAGCTACTCAATAAACTTTCTAATTCTAGATTCTTTACCAAACTAGATTTGTCTAAAGGTTATTGGCAAGTCCCGCTAACTGAACGTGCCAAACCTTTTACAGCTTTTTCTACACCTAGGGGTTTATTCCAATGGAATTTCATGCCTTTTGGTCTTATGAACGCCCCTGCTACATTCGTACGCATGATGCGGCGAATTCTCGCATATCGTACAGATGTCATAGCATACCTAGATGATATCTGTCTATTCAGTGATTCCTGGGAAGATCACTATTTGGGTTTATACGAATTACTGTCCACTCTTCGCGAGTATAACTTGACTGCAAAACCCTCTAAAGCCTTTATAGGATTTAGTGAGATTTCTTTCCTAGGTCATCGTGTTGGTCATGGTCTTTTAAAGACAGAGGACCACAATGTTTCAAAAATACTTAACATTTCGGTCCCTAAGACGAAGAAACAAGTAAGGAGTCTATTAGGTTTGATCCAATTCTACGGACGATTCATTCCGAATCTGTCCTCCATTATGGCACCGCTTTCTACTTTATTGAAGAAAGGGTCGCCTAATCTGATCCGCTGGTCTAAAGAATGTCAATCCTCATTGGACCAGGTTAAAGCCCTATTTTCATCTCCACCTATTCTTAGGTTACCTACTATTGAGAAGACTTTTGTTCTTCGAAGTGACGCCTCGTCAACTGGGATTGGGGCGGCACTAATGCAGGAGTATTCTGATACTCTGCATCCGGTGATGTATATCTCTAGGAAATTAAATGCTGCAGAAAAGAATTACTCGGTTTTAGACCGTGAGTTATTGGCTATGGTGTGGTCTATTCTGAAGTTACAAAGATTTCTTCTAGGCGCACATTTCATTGTGGAAACCGACCAGAAAGCGCTTACTGCTATTCAGAGCAAAAACTTGAAGAGCTCGAGGTCCACTCGTTATGCCATAGCTCTTCAACCATTTCATTTCTCGGTTCGAGCTATCCGTGGTTCGGATAATGTGATGGCAGACATTCTGTCCAGATGCCTACACGATTCCGCATGATTCTTCTGTCATATATATATATTTCCTGATATACAGTCCAATGTTGTAATGACATGTTAGTAGATTTTTTTTTTCTCACTTTTTTGAGGGGAATTTATAACATTGTACCATGTAATTATCTAAGAAGGCTTAGTTAGTGATATACGGGCCAAAAGATCACTCGGCCACATTTAAACAATATATTTGCATAATTGTATTGAGAGATTTACCAGTTGTCTTTAAGATTTGTGTTATTGATATTTTCGCAGCACATCATTGAAGATGCGAGATTGTGTCCATTGTGGAACTTTGAGTATATCAAGTCCTGTCCTAGATTGGGAGCGGATGATGTCCACATCTTCTTCTATTGAATGTTTTATGTCAACGAAGATCAACACATGTATTACTTATTAATTACTGTTGCTTTATATAATGTAATAAAATAGTGCGGTATATTAATATGTTACACCGCTGTTTGCACAACACATTATATGATATCATAATAATATATTTAATTTCATATATTGGTATGAGAATAATTTGATTTTCATTATGATGTTGCCATCATTGTGGCGTGTGTTGGTGGCACCTTCCTGGAATATATAAGCGTATACTTAGATAAATTTTTTCTCTAAGGAGCTGAGATATGATCTCAGTGTCGCTCCATGCGTTGAGCTAATTTGTTAGGTATATATCCGCGCATCATACGTGCGTTAGGAGCCTAGATTTTTTTCCGGCTCCAGGATTTAAAAAAAAAAAATGTTTCATTTTTTTTTTCCCGGGAGGGTGCGGTAATGTTACGCACAAATAATTACTTTTTTCAAAGCCTTTGTATGATCATTTTTCGTATGTATGATCATTTTTTGACTGAAGTGTGTATTATGTTTTTTACAGTCAAAGGGACATAATCCGAGTTATCGAGACTACAATTTTTTAGGAGTTTGCCTTCTCTTGTATAGAGACACGTTCGGTCTATAATTTCTTGAACGAAGCGTGACCATATCTCCTTATTTGGTAGTATCAGTCAACTGTTGTAGATGCCTGAAACCTTTCTTAACGCTTCTTTTCATGACCATAAAAGGCGCGACTGTGTAAGACTTTTATCTCGAATGTTCTTAGAATCGTCTTATTGTGAACGGCGACTCAGAGATTGTCGTTCTGCGCATGTCTCGACTTGGTTTTCGTTTGTTGTTCCGGCCAGCTCGGGGAGTTTAGAAATGGTCTAAGTCGCGAGCAGACGCGACCTGCGTCTTGTGATTTTCTGAGGGAAATACATTGTCTTTGTGAGTTAGTTAGCTAACTAGACTATTTCCTAGTATTACTCAAGCCTGCCTGGAGGCATATGTTCATGGTTGATTTTCCGAAATAAGGTAATTCCTCTTGTATCGAACTTTATGCTATCATCTAGAGGTTCGTCATTTTGTCGCCTTTTTGCTCGCCTGTGTGATTCAAAATGGAGAGGTACTTTGACTAGGATTAAGTCACCGGTATCTTTATACCTGAACTAGTTATATATATATGGGTCGCTCTAGACCAACAAGACTATTGTCTGTGTTCCAGGATTCGTTATATCAGAGATCACGTCCAAGTCAGATGGTTAGACTTAGGAAGGTTATAAAGGTCGAGCTGACCTGTAATCCATGTATGCTATTCACGTGCAGACAGTAAACGGACTGATTGTATACATCTGATCTGCTAGCATCAGAAAGGGAATATTTATTATTGTCTATGAACAGTGATGATCTGCAGCTGACACTGTTGCAGAATTTATATATATATTATTTATACAGCTTCACGAACTAGAACTCTATGATTTTGAATGCTGAACTCGTTGAACTATGTTGATGATATAAATATCCTGACTGTTTTGTGGCGTGCAATAAATGGAAAAAAATTATACAACGAAGTTACCATTTCTATGACTCTACACATCATGTTGCCTGTGTTATACTCTGTGAACTGTTCTACTACCACATACACAGCAACATCCTAAAATCAGAGAAGACACCTACATCTTCCACTTTAATACCAGGTGTCGATAGGGGTGGCAAGTGGTCGTCAATCTTATACGGAGCTAACGTACCTGGCATTGTGGCGCACCATTATCATTTAGCCTAAATCCACCCTTATCATACGTCTTACTAGAGCAAAAGACGCGGAAAAAACGACGTTCCGGCTACAAGGCCTTCATCATGGACAGATGAACAAAAACTGAATGGAAAGAAAGTGAGAACTAAGTATTTTCTTTTCGGTTGTTCAAAAGAAATGGGCCAATAGGAAAGACTATATGGAGCGTCTGATTGACAGAATGGTTAGAGCACTGGTCTCTCGCGGCAAAAGTGCCATGTTCGAATCAAGATACCAACAAGCTACAGTCTACTTACTTACTTACTTAGTCGTTCCCCTTCTACCGTGAGGTGTAGAGGTTTGGAAGAGAGAGCGCCAGACTATTCCATCGGCTGTCTTCCTCCTGGCCTGGTTCCATTCTAGTCCTCGGTCCTTCAAAGATTGTCTAATGTTGTCCTCCCAGCGGACTCTGGGTCGTCCTCGGGGTCTGGATCCTTGGCTCTTTGTTTCCCATGCTTGTCGTGGTAGCCGATCCTCTCCCATTCTGCAGACATGGCCAAACCATCTTAGTTGGGACTGTTCTACTTGGGTCTGTAGGGGGTGGCATTTTAGGCCTTGACGTATCGTCTGGTTGCGTACCATGTCTCTTCTTGTTACTTCAACCACCTTCCTCAGATACCTCATTTCTGAGGTTTGGATCTGGCTTTTATGGGTTTGCTACAGTCTACCCAGCTGTAAATGGGTACATGACTCTACTCTTTGACTAAGGGAAGGAAAATACAGCGAGGAAGGGAACTGGTCCCGCACCTCTCAATGTTAGACCTAGTATGGTGAAGTCTGTAACACTTCAATCCCCTACGGCTGTATCTGCAATGGTACTACCTTTTTTTTTTTAAATATGTAGCCGACATAGCACGTGACGGAAGTGTGGGCGGCCATCAGTTTTCCATATTCTACAATGATAAGAATGTTAATTTAGTTGTCATTCTCCAGTTTAAAAATCCAAATTGGCGCTCCAATTTCCATAAATTACGTTCTTTCCCGCACATCATTAACACAGTTACCTCAAACTCTCTCGACCTTAGAACTTAGAGCACTTTTATATTTGGACTTCGCTCACTGGATCGGTTTCTGGACAGTGTCAAACATAATGTGTGGCACTATGGGATATGTATTATTAAATGTCCAAGCCGGGTATGTATGTCCGGGGCTTCATCATTGTGCATTCCGGAAGTTGAAATATGGTTTTCTTAATTTGTTCATCATCTTTCATTCCGGAAGTCAAAATCTTTCTTATCTTTAAAACGGGAAATAACAATAAGTCGTGTTAACTTTTTGCTTTCTTTTTGGTTCATGCACAGACAAACTTGTATTTGTTTTGTGCATGGAATACTCTGTTTAACCACATGTGGATATGTTGTGTTGTTACTTTATATCACATATTATATCGGTTATTTTTCTTGTTTTCGTTCTTCCAGGCTGCGATTTCTCTGCCATTTTTTGTGACGTTGCCTAATGTCTGTAGTGTTTATGGTGTATCCTCTTCCGTGTTCCTATGTTACTCTCGTTTTTAACCTGTTGCGTTTTGAGAGGTATGAAAATTGGTTTTTTCTTATTGTATCTTTTTCCATAAATGTAAATTGCATTTGACATTATCCTAAATATATCTGCTGGGAGTTTTTTAATTAGTATTTTGTTTGACTTCTCGTACTGAAATGTTAACTAACTCAGCAGTCATCTCCATTCAACGTTTGTGGAGTGCTGACCTTCAACCTATTCACTCCAAGACTTCGTGTTCTGTGCTAGCCATTCAAGTTCTTTCCATGCCTGTCTCAAGTTCCTTTTCTTCTCCTTGCCTTTTATTCCACTTGTATTTCTCTGGGTCGTGCTATCAGTTCCGCATTGATGATCATGCCACGCCATTTCAGTCCATTATTTCTGTTTCCTTTAATACTACCCGATTTTCCACGCGCTACGCACTTTTCACCATATCCAAGTGCTCTCTCTTTCAGTTATATCTAAACGCCTTTGTTTTATATTGTGTAAATTATTTCCAGATAGTTTTGAACACAACAGAAATGTATGTTCTTCCCCCTAGTGGTGTTTTCGTAACTGAGGCAGATCTGTTATTGAAGATGTTGTACGTGTATATTGCCGTGTAGCCACGCTGGTCACGTGTTTCTCAGTTTTATTTTTTTTCCTTTTTCACTCCCTTAGGAGCAAGAGCCACGATTGTAGCTGACCCTTTACCGGAAGTCTTCAACAACGCATTTGTTGTTAGCAACAATGGTTTCTGTAGCAACTTGTTTTAAATGATAAGCTCGATAGCTTCATGCATGACGTCACTTTAGTCACCTTTGACGATATGAATAAAGGCCCAGTAGTCCTATTCCGTCATTGTCTCCCCTGGGAACTAGAAAGTGTAATATCTCAGTACAGTCAATATTATTTTCTTGTATATATTTTCATGTTTGTGTCCGAGTGGCAGAGTGCTTAGAGCACTGGCTTCTCGCTGCAAAGGTTCTGGCTTCGAATCATGTTTTTTTTTTTATTTATTCTTAAAAGTACATTTTAATTCATTTTTTTCCTTTCATTTCAGCCTAGTCATAATATATTTTATGGTGCTAGATTTTGTTGTTATATTTAAATGTTTATTTTTATGTCATTGTGGATAGGTATGTAATATTGTTCGGCTCTTTTTTTTTTCATATTTTGCCTTTGTAGTAATAGCAGGAGCATCCAATAAGTAAAGCGGTTAGATTGCTGGCTTCTTGTGGCAACGGTACCGGGTTCGAAACGTGGTGTCGTCGCAATCTACCTATTTCCACTGTAAAGGTAGCGAGGACGGGATCTGGTCACCCCGACCTCCCGAAGCTGAACCTAGTATAATGAAGTCTCTAACACTTTACTCCGCTACAGCTGTATCGTTATGGAACTACCTGTGGTTGTAACTTACAAGTAGCAGGCGCGTGTTCAGAACATTACAACAGGAGGACATTTTATCTTCACATAAAGTAGCAGGCGTGTGTTTAGAACATTACATTAGGAGGACATTTTATCTTCAGAAAAAGTCTCCATCAGAAAAAAATGTTTCAGTTCTCTTTCGATTACTTTCTTTGACGCTTTAGGAGGGTGGGCCCACTTGGGTCGTGACTAATTTAATTTCCTACCCTCACTGGAAAATGAACGCGCAACTCTTGTCCATAATTATAAACTGGCTCTTCAGTTCTAGTTTCATATCTTCTGCCATCTTGAAGCAGTTATGAAAATAAAGAGTTTACGGTAAATACTGTCCTGAATTCCATTGTCCATCTTGGTTGTTCAACAGGCAGTTTTGCCAAGTCTTATGTGTGTGCCTGTCCTTGAACCAAGGTAAATACTGTCCTGAATTCCATTGTCCATCTTGGTTGTTCAACAGGCAGTTTTGCCAAGTCTTATGTGTGTGCCTGTCCTTGAACCAAGGTAAATACTGTCCTGAATTCCATTGTCCATCTTGGTTGTTCAACAGGCAGTTTTGTCAAGTCTTATGAGAGTGCCTGTCCTTGAACCAAGAGCTAGGGAAGCAAATACGCGGCATAAGCCATGAATATGATTGGTAAATAAAACTGGGAAACCGAAAACTATGATACATATCAGTGCAGACGATAAACCAACGTTAAAGATAAGAATTCGTGTAAGAATAATGGAATAAATCGATTTTCTCATAAATTGGTCATGTAATAACAGACGTGAAATAGAAATCAAAAAGAGAATAGGAATGACCAAATGACATTCAACAACACCAGACAGATACTCACACCTAAACATATTACATTCAACAACACGAGACAGATACTCACACCTAAACATATTACATTCAACAACACGAGACAGATACTCACACCTAAACAAATTACATTCAACAACACGAGACAGATACTCACACCTAAACATATTACATTCAACAACACGAGACAGATACTCACACCTAAACATATTACATTCAACAACACGAGACAGATACTCACACCTAAACAAATTATCGCAAATTAAAAATGAGAGTCATCAAATTCTATATTTACTCTTTATTAATCTATGGCATAGAAACATGGACAATGTTCACTCGGTTGGAAGAAATAATTCAAGCCCTGGGGATGTAGATACACCGAAGAGTTGGGCTCATCTCGTGGAAAGAACATTAAAAATAATTTAGGTGCTAGAAATAGCCAGAATAGTAAAGAGAATGAAAGACAGCAAAATTTGACAGATAAAATATTCTGGCCATATAAAAAGTCGCAACGCCTTCCTGAAGACCATAATGGAAGGAAGAGTTGATGGTAAATGTACAAAAGGAAAACAATGTTATAAGTGGGAAGATAACATCAAGAGATGGACAGCGCTATAAGTGGGAAGATAACATCAAGAGATGGACAGCGCTATAAGTGGGAAGATAACATCAAGAGATGGACAGCGCTATAAGTGGGAAGATAACATCAAGAGATGGACAGCGCTATAAGTGGGAAGATAACATCAAGATATGGACAGCGCTATAAGTGGGAAGATAACATCAAGAGATAGACAGCGCTATAAGTGGGAAGATAACATCAAGAGATGGACAGCGCTATAAGAGATGGACAGCGCTATAAGTGGGAAGATAACATCAAGAGATAGACAGCGCTATAAGTGGGAAGATAACACCAAGAGATGGACAGCGCTATAAGTGGGAAGATAACATCAAGAGATGGACAGCGCTATAAGTGGGAAGATAACATCAAGAGATAGACAGCGCTATAAGTGGGAAGATAACATCAAGAGATGGACAGCGCTATAAGTGGGAAGATAACATCAAGAGATAGACAGCGCTATAAGTGGGAAGATAACATCAAGAGATGGACAGCGCTATAAGTGGGAAGATAGCATCAAGAGATGGACAGGAAAGAGTCTGTCAGATCGTACCTCCAAGACGAAATACAAAATACTTTTGAACCAGTGCATCCAAGCTTTGATGTGGAGATGACAGATGATGATGATGATGTCCTTGACTGTCCCTTCTGGCCCAATTATTGCAGCAGATCCTACCATACACGGAGGCATCCAAGCTTTGATGTGGAGATGACAGATGATGATGATGATGATATCCTTGACTGTCCCTTCTGATCTAATTATTGCAGCAGAACATACACAGAGGCAGCCAGAAGACCTATTGCCCCTACTTCTACAGCTATGACTTTTGCTGTGAACTTCTCATGTTTCTGTTCTGTGACTAGGTCATTATGTCATTATATTTTCTACAAGTGTGATGCTAATCCAGTATGGATTCAAATGGCAGTATCAGCTCAATCATTATATTCTAATGTAACGTTGGGGAGTGCAGATCAATATCTAATCGTCTTTGAGACATTCTAATTACTACAAGGTATGTCCGTCGTCCAGGTAGGTTTCCTTCTCTTTCTCAGTCATTTGCACCACCGAGAATAATTGGAAATCTAATATTTATTGATCTTGGGTACGAGACAATGAAAAACATTATTGAATTTTTGGTTACATATATTCTTCCGCTTTAAATTGGTTTCGCGGTTTGTCGCTCTTGATCTGCCGCAGTGGTCCACGAATGACCCAACAGTGAAGTTAAAGCATGAGTTTTTCAAAGGTGGGAACCTTTGCTGACGGTTACTCTAGGCAGAGATATAAAAAGGAGGATTATGCTCCTATTCTAGGAAAAAAAGTAACCATTCTCACAGATTCCCTATCATCAGTATTAGCTATCAGAAACAGAAATGAATGTAGCAGGCCAGATATTATAGAGGAAATAATACAGGTTAATACATATCTACAAACTATAGGATGCAGTGCAACACTAACATGGATACCATCACATGTGGGGATAGCAGGAAATGAGCTTGCAGACAAAGAAGCCAAAGGGGGGAGAGCTAGCCATAACAAAATTGAAGTAGGCTTAGGGAAGTTTGAAATTAAGAGCTTAATTGCTCAAGCAATAACTAAAGAGTGGATAACAGCATGGGACCAAGTAAAAAAGCAAGACACTCATATAAAATCCTTAAAAAACCAAGCAAAAAATGTCAAATAAAAGATGAACTAAAAATACCAATTAATAAAAAATTGCTGAGGCTCAAGCTTGGAACTGGATATTTCATGATTGAGGAACCCACATGTGAAGAGTGTCAAGAACCAAACACAATTAGACACTTTCTGGTGGACTGCAAGAAATATGACCAACAGAGGCAAAACATTAAGACATACTGTAAACTATAACTACAAAAGGAAAAATAAATACCGACTAGAGATAATATAGTATAAAATAAATACAAACAAAAACATATTACAATAAAGGAAACACGTCCTGATATAACCAACAACTCCATGTACATGGTAGATGGTTGAAAGGGGCGTGCTACAAAGAAAAGTAGCAAACACATTAATAAAAATTTAAAAAAATATATATATTCTAGGGGGTCTCACGTGGATTTTAAAATGGCAAGTACAACAATTGTATCTTCTAAGTTGATTGTAAATTGTATATTCCCCGCCCACTTTTGTGAGAAAAATAATGTGTTGCGATGTAACACTTGAATCATATTTCATGAGTTCCCAGCTGAAGGAAATTCAGCAAAAAATTAATTGTATTGTTAGCTGTGTATAGAATTTTGATAAATTTGTCATACGGGTGCACCCTCAAATTCACTCAACCAAGTTATAAACTCCAACTAAGGATTTATATTTACATAGATAACAAGAGATTTATTTATTAAATTCTTGATCAACAGGGCTAAAATGAATGAACTTGATTTGTCAGTAAAAAAGTCACGGATATTACAGTAAGGTGGAGTTTTAAAAAAAATATTCCATTCACTGAGACCGGTAAGTTTAGACTTAGCATTGCAGATGGCTCCAGTTAGTTGTCTTTGGATGCTGGATCTCAGTGAAGTCTTGACTGTTCCTTCTCAAGTCAGGAGTTGAATGGCGTGGAAGCACTTTCGCTGCTGTGCGAAAGTAACGTCCAAAATGAAGACCTCTTCAACTGTCCTCAAGACCTGTCTGTTATGGACGGTGTCCAGCGTTGATTACAACGAACAAAGAGTGTTCGAAAACGAAGTAAGACGCGTTTCTAATAGTCTCCAATAATTATTTATTTTAAGCATTTATGTTAAAAAAATATATATATATTTGTGTTCTTCTTATGGGGCAGGAGGGAGGGTGAAGATTTTAAAAAAAAAAAAGGAAATCACTTGATGTTAAGGAAAACAATATAGTTAATAATGTCTAACATTCCATTACCAAAATAACATGTGTTGCTTGTTTCTATAGGGGAGGAACAGACGTTCAATAATATATATATATATAGGGAGATAAGGGTAACCGATAAGGGTAAGCAGATGGAGAGGTGGGTCGAGCACTACTCTGAGCTTTACGCTAGAGACAATACCGTTACGCCTGCAGCCCTTGATGGTGTCAACAGTCTGCCAACTATGGAGGAGCTGGATGCCGAACCAACATTAGAGGAACTCAGCAAGGCCTTTGATAGCTTGGCCTCTGCCAAAGCACCAGGCAGTGATGGGATTCCTCCTGATTTAATCAAATGCTGTAAGAGCACGCTATTACATCCCCTGCATAGGATGCTGTGCCAGTGCTGGGAAGAGATAACTATTCCTCAAGACATGCGAGATGCCAAGATTGTAACACTGTATAAAAATAAAGGAGACAGAAGTGATTGCAATAACTACAGAGGCATCTCTCTTCTTAGTATTGTTGGTAAGGTTTTTGCCAAAGTCATCTTAATGCGACTACACGAGTTAGCTGAGCGCATATATCCAGAGTCACAGTGTGGATTCCGAGCTGGCAGATCAACAACAGACATGATCTTCTCTCCCCGCCAGCTTCAGGAAAAATCAAGAGAGCAGAAAAGACCACTATATATCGCCTTTATAGACCTCACAAAAGCATTCGACCTGGTTAGTAGGGATGGACTCTTTAAAATCCTCCTGAAAATAGGCTGCCCTTCTAAAATGCTGGAAATGATAAAGTCATTCCATGACGGCATGAAGGGAACAGTCCAATATGCTGGAAGCACGTCACAGCCCTTTGATATACGAAGTGGCGTTAAACAAGGCTGTGTTCTGGCTCCGACCCTCTTCGGAATCTTCTTTGCCTTACTCTTGAAACATGCATTCAGAGATGCAACTGAAGGAATATGCCTTCACACTAGGTCAGATGGCCGTCTGTTTAATCTTTCAAGGCTGAAGGCAAAAACAAAAATCAGAAGGGTCACTATAAGAGACTTGTTGTTCGCTGATGATGCTGCAGTCGTCACTCAAAGCCAACAGGGCTTCAGAGCTTGATGAATCGCTTCACTAAAGCATGCAAGGACTTTGGCCTCACAATAAGTCTAAAGAAAACGAATGTGCTGAGTCAGGATGTGGGTGCTGCACCAGTTATCACTATCGATAACTATGAATTGGCAGTGGTGCACCACTTCACATACCTAGGGTCTACCATCAATGACAAACTCTCACTGGATACAGAAATCGACAGCCGCATTGGCAAAGCTGCAGCTACCTTTGCCCGCCTCACATCGCGTGTTTGGGGAAACTCTAAACTCACAATGAAGACCAAAGCTGCGGTATATAATGCCTGCGTCACCAGCACACTCCTATATGGCAGCAAGACCTGGACGACCTATGCTAAGCAAGAAAGAAGGCTCAATACCTTCCATTTGCGGTGTCTACGCCGCATCCTCGGCATCTCGTGGAAAGATAAAGTGACAAATGTCGAGGTGTTGTCACGTGCTGGCCTTCAAAGTATGTATACGCTTCTTAGACAACGCAGACTTCGCTGGCTTGGCCATGTTCGCCGCATGGAAGATGGTCGCATCCCAAAAGATATCTTCTACGGACAATTAGCAGATGGCAAGAGAACAGTTGGGCGACCACAGCTGAGGTTCAAAGATCTGTGCAAGAGAGATATGAGGGCACTGGACATGGATCCAGCAATATGGGAGGATGAAGCTGCCGATCGCACTAAGTGGCGATGCTATTTACGGCGCCACCTCAGATTGGGCGAAGAGAGGCACACACAAGAAGCAGAGGTGAGGAGAAAACGTCGAAAGGAGCACCAAGAAAATAAGAAGCTGAGGGCTGTCACCTCAGGGGCGCATTCCCATAGTCAGTTATGACTGAAGGGGCTATTATTATTATTATTATATATATATATATATATATATATATATATATATATATATATATATATATATATATATATATATATATATATATATATATCTAGAGAGAGAGAGAGAGAGAGAGAGAGAGAGAGAGGGAGAGAGAGAGAGAGAGAAACATATACATATATCGCCTGAGAAGCCTTGTTGCTCATCATAGATGAAGTTTCTATGTTTTTTGTGCCACTGTTTCCGTGTTTCTGTGCTTCTGAAGCAAAACAGAAAAGAATTAAATGACCTCAAGAAAATATAGTGCCGCCATCAGGGCATGAAGCAGGACACACATAACATCATTATTTCTTACCATGTTTTGGAGCGTGATTGTATCATATACTCGTATACCGTATATATATCAGCCCCTTCAGTCATAACTGACGATGTGAATGCGCCCCTGAGGTGGCAGTCCTCAGCTGCTTATTTTCCTGGTGCTCCTTTCGACGTTTTCTCCTCACCTCTGCTTGTTGTGTGAGCCTCCCCTCGCCCAATCTGAGGTGGCGCCGTAAATAGCATCGCCACTTAGTGCGATCGGCAGCTTCATCCTCCCATGTTGCTGGATCCATGTCCAGTGCCCTCATACCTCTCTTGCACACATCTTTGAACCTCAGCTGTGGTCGCCCAACTGTTCTCTTGCCATCTGCTAATTGTCCGTAGAAGATATCTTTTGCGATGTGACCATCTTCCATGCGGCGAACATGGCCAAGCCAGCGAAGTCTGCGCTGTCTAAGCAGTGTATACATACTTTGAAGGCCAGCACGTGACAACACCTCGACATTTGTCACTTTATCTTTCCACGAGATGCCGAAAAAAATGGAAGATATTCAGCCTTCTTTCTTGCTTAGCATAGGCTGTCCTGGTCTCGCTGCCATATAGGAGTGTGCTGGTGACGCAGGCCTTATATACCGCAGCTTTGGTCTTCGTTGTGAGTTTGGAGTTTCCCCAAACACGCGATGTGAGGCAGGCAAAGGTAGCTGCAGCTTTCCCAATGCGGCTGTCGATTTCTGTGTCCAGTGAGAGTTTGTCGTTGATGGTAGACCCTAGGTATGTGAAGTGGTGCACCACTGCCAATTCATAGTTATCGATAGTGATAACTGGTGCAGCACCCACATCCTGACTCAGCACATTCGTTTTCTTTGGACTTATTGTAAGGCCAAAGTCCTTGCATGCTTTAGTGAAGCGATTCATCAAGCTCTGAAGCTCCTGTTGGCTTTGAGTGACGACTGCAGCATCATCAGCGAACAACAAGTCTCTTATAGTGACCCTTCTGATTTTTGTTTTTTTCCTTCAGCCTTGAAAGATTCAACAGACGGCCATCTGACCTAGTGTGAAGGCATATTCCTTCAGTTTCATCTCTGAATGCATGCTTCAAGAGTAAGGCAAAGAAGATCCCGAAGAGGGTCGGAGCCAGAACACAGCCTTGTTTAACGCCACTTCGTATGTCAAAGGGCTGTGATGTGCTTCCAGCATATTGGACTGTTCCGTTCATGTCGTCATGGAAGGACTTTATAATTTCCAGCATTTTAGAAGGGCAGCCTATTTTCAGGAGGATTTTGAAGAGTCCATCCCTACTAACCAGGTCAAATGCTTTTGTGAGGTCTATAAAGACTTCGGCATCCAGCTCCTCCATAGTTGGCAGACATTTGACAGCATCAAGGGCTGCAGGCGCAACAGTATTTTCTCTAGCATAAAGCTGTTACGACATATTTAATTATGTTGGCCCACTTCAATTTGTTACCAGTTTAAAGTTGCGCGCTAACATATTGATGTGCCGCCGACATAAGATGCTTTGCACTTAGATATATTTCATTGAACGCGATTTTGTTTAGTTGCCTATGGGTAGTCATGACGTAGTATGTTGTTATGCTAACGCATAACAACGATCTTTCTAGACCCTTCATATTTTGAAATCCGTCCAAGCCAGACGTGATATTTAGCACTCCCAATATATATAGTAATTGTGCAGATCTTCTCCTTGAGTACGGGCCATGGGGTCGGCCACATTATTGAAAGATGCAGTAACGGAGCATCTTTATTCAAGTATGATTATTCCTTGAAATAGGAACATAAGGGAGTATATTTATAATGATTGTTAATCATTACCATATCGCCAGAATTCTGATTGTCATTATCGGATGACCGCCAGTCGGCATCGCGTATACAAAGGTCAGACATTTTGACGACTTATGAAATATTATAGAAGACTGCACGGAACTATGAAATTAAATGCTGCCATGAATGTGTGAAATGTCCTTGTAATAAATATGTATTTTTCGTGGACTCTGATCACGAACATTTTTATTCAACTCAATCAAATTGAATTGGAACTTGAAGTTATTTCCCAACATTCGCAAACAACAACAACCAGCACGATAACGCCAAGTTCAATGAACAGAAGTAAATACATGCCGCAGAATAAATAATACGAATCCGCTCAACAAAAAGAATTAAATCAATGGTCAAATGATCTAACAAAAGCTCAGAGTAGTGCTCGACCCACCTCTCCATCTGCTTACCCTTATCGGAAAGCTTCTCTCCGCTGATGGTTTTTAGCGGTGCCGTCTTACTTTTTGGGGGACCATGTGCTTTCTTTATACCGTCATAGATTTGTCTAATGTTGCCTGTTTGCGCTGCGATCT
The DNA here is from genome assembly GCA_024509875.1 of Oreohelix idahoensis. Lineage (NCBI taxonomy): Eukaryota > Metazoa > Mollusca > Gastropoda > Stylommatophora > Oreohelicidae > Oreohelix > Oreohelix idahoensis. The sequence goes on from JAMPIV010002463.1 coordinate 86,971, forward strand.
GTATGCTCTCACTGAGCTGGAGCCAATAGTCATTTGCACAGCGTCGAGCAGTTTGTTGAACTTTGCTTCTCGTAGCCTTCAGGATCTGTAGCGTTCTAGCACACGGTGAACGTTTGTTTTCATTCGCAGCACTGCGCTTAGCTTCAATGACAGGTGCCATCATATCTGATGAAGCATCAAACCAGTCATTTGACTTTGCCGTTTTCTTACCAAAGGTGGCAAGTGCAGTACTTTGAATGGTGTTCCGTAGATGCTCCCAGTTCTCTGTAATAGTATCACCATGCTGAGGGCTACTGAGCACTTTCTTGAAGGTCGCAGTAAATTGAGCGATCATGACAGGGTCTGACATCTTGCTAGTATCAATGCGTGGTTTCCCTTCATGTCTGACACGATAGAGTTTTGTTGGTTGTGCTCTGATTTTGCAGCAAACCAAGGAGTGATCTGTATCACAGTCTGCACTATGGAACGAGCGCGTGAAGAGCACAGACCTGAGAAGTGGCCTTCTGACGAGAATCAGGTCCAGTTGGTGCCAGTGCTTGGATCGTGGGTGTCTCCATGACACCTTATGCTGGGGTTTTGCCTGAAAGTAGGTGTTGGTCACGCAGAGGTCATGGTGGACACACAACTCTAAGAGCCGTTGTCCATTTTCATTCATCTTGCCAATACCAAACCTGCCTAGACATGAAGGCCATGAAACATTATCGGCACCCACTCTAGCGTTAAAGTCACCAAGGAGAACAAGCTTTTCTTGCCTAGGTATGCTTTTGATGACTGCTGCTAGGTTCTCGTAGAAATCATCTTTAGCGTCTGAGGCAGAGTACAGAGTAGGAGCATACACACTGACAAGGGTGATGGGACCAGTGCTAGTTTGCAGGCGGAGCGTTAACAAGCGTTCTGATCCATTCTCACCTGATTCAACCATTTTAGTTAGCGATTTTTTGACCGCAAAACCTACTCCGTGTTCTCTAGTTTTATTAAGATCTTTCCCTTGCCAATAAAATGTGTAGTCCTTCTCGCTCACCGTTCCAGAGTCCGCCAGGCGCGTTTCCTGAAGTGCAGCTATATCCACCTGAAGTCGTTTAAGCTCGTCATTTATTACGGCTGTCTTCCAGACATCGTTTATATCCTGTAGGTTTTCGGATAGTCCAATCAACATAGTCCGGACGTTCCAGCATCCCAATCTGAGAGTTTGCTTATTTCTATTATTACGATAATTGCTTGGTGCAAAATTTTTGTGTCCACAGTTCGGGATTGACCCTAATCCCCATGCACCCAATTGGGAAAGCAGACAGTGGCGAGACAACACCTTATTGACTGGTGGCTGCCCAGCTTGAAGTGGGCGGTAGTTGCCCAGTGAAATCCTAGAACCTCTCCCACTTTCGGAAGTCCTCCCTGTTGCCATGCCCTACGCCAATTAAGCAAAATGCTTATAACCGGTAACTGCTACTTCCCGTGTTTTGCCGACACCTATAGGGTGAAGGAAGTTGGAGTGTCCTCTCCAGGGCGCGAGCTTAGGCACAGTTATATGGAGAACAAGCTGTTGCCCATCCAGCATGTTCCCCCTCTCCACGCAGCCGGTAGATCTAAAGGAACGGCAGTAGCCGATATATTTTGGTACCAGCTACGTCGCAGGAGTTGCCAGAATAATGTCGAATCAACATTAGACTGCCTTATGGACTCCGACTCCGGATTTATCCTCAGGGTTTACTACCGAAGCCAATTCCATAAATGGATATTCCCGCAAGGCAGCGGTGGTTTGAATTCAGTGTTCCTTCTCTTAGATAAGCTACCAACCAAGGATCACGAGCCCTATCTGCCCGAAGCTGCTGGTTTTAAGGCGCCAGTCGCTCGCCTTTGCCTCTTCTCCCGTCAGTGGAAACAGTTCCGCCGGGCTCAAATTGAGCCACACGTGAAGGCCGGGAGCTGGACTTGGTTGTCAGAGGCTGCTTGAGGCGAGTGTCATAGAAGTATTTTATTTGCATTGAGAGCTTATCCTCACTACAACTCCCGGCTGTAACAACCTTTGAAACCAAATGTATGTATATATATATATATATATATATATATATATATATATATATATATATATATATATATATATATATATATATATATATATATATATATATGTATATATATATATATATATATATTCGTTGTAAATTTACTGAATATTATTGTCTTGTTGTATTATATGTCACAACTATGTATTTTTTTTAATACCTGACGCAGCTAAACGGTGTACCAATTGTCCCTTAGAAAAATAGTGTCACCTCGCATTGAGTAGAAAGAGTTAAGTTCTATAGAATAGAAGGTTAATCTTTGACAGCTCAGAAGACTTGACCTAGTTTGTGAAGTCTCTTACACATCACTCCTATAGTTTATGATATGGGACTATCTTTGTTTTAATGTTTAACCTATGTTTAGCTTCATTTAGCCCCGATTTTATATTTTATTTATCCTCATTCAATTTCCTTCACAACTATGTATACCATTCATGAATTCATTCTACACCGTTCAGCTCACCAAGGATCCTTGACCTTCAACAAACTCATGTCACGCCTTCCTGTCACGTGCCATCAGCTCAAGACCTTTCCATATGCTCCTCATTCCCTTGTATGTCAATCTCCAGTTCTCTTCTCCGTGTGTTATTCTGTCGTCCCTCTATCTTACCCTAGGTGTTTCTAGAACAATGGTTGCCTTGTGATACTATCGAAAGGTTTCCTCAGTGTGTGAGGAAATATACTTAAAAAGAAAAATTAAACTAAAAATACAACTTAGCAAGAACAGAACTCTTAAACTTTAACGCTTTGTTTAAAATAAAAAGACAGAACAATCATTGCGTCAACATTGGAAAACCCTCTCGTCCTTTGAGAATTAAAGAAACCTGTTCTATAACAGAGTCTCTAGGAAACATTAATTAACTTTTATAATCAAACAATGTTTGCCAAGTTTTGAGCATTCTTCAATCTTCTGATGATTTTTTTGCTACCCTACAGCTCACATTACCACGTCGTCCAAGATGAGCTGTAATATTCTCATAATTTCTCAAGTCTTCTAAGCTAAAAGCCTCATCCGTACGTCCTGCGGGACCACAGATTACAGCATGAATTATTGAAGACTAGCGATCTTTTTTGGGCCAATTAGATGAAAGTTCAGGGTGTAGCAACAAATTTAATACCACTGAAAGCCTCCATTTCCGGTGACTGTCTTGCACTTGAATAATTTGTGGATCGATTTACGTTCGCTTTGCTCACATGAATAAAGTTAGACAGCCATCTGCAACATTGGGGATATTAGATAATCAGCCGATGTCTAAATACTTGAACTCTGCTTGCTAGCCTGCGTGACGTGGTTTGTTGATTTGTTTAACCGTTCAACTTTATCTTCTTGGTTAAGCCGGGGCAGTGAGAACACATATGTGTAATTACAATTCGCTAATGTGATTAAGAAATACATTAAACAGGTTAAGGAAAATACAGTTTGTAGAGGCCTATTTTATTGTTATACTGCACACTCAGACACGTTGTACAAGGTGACTAATATAATGTGCAAAGTGCAGGCAGCCTCACTATGTATAACAGGGTGTCACAGAAACCACCATTGCAAGAGATTGTGACTGCTTGATGCACGCTTCCTGTATGTGGACCAGCTTTAGTTTGGCTACATGCTCTGTAAAGAGGGCAAAGGAAAATTATGATGATGACTTATACTAAAAGCAGAACATAACATGTTCCACACATTACATTGCATAGAACAAAGTGGATGGTCAGTTATGATTTATCAGTAACTCTTTTTATTGTTCACAAATCTATATTTCTGTGAAAGATATGGCGAATTACTACTTAATGATCCTAGCTCAACCCAGGAGCTTCTGCGATCTATAGAAACACTTAGTGCTCTAAGTATATATATATATATACATATATATATATATATATATATATATATATATATTATATATATATATATATATATATATATATATATGTGTGTGTGTGTTTGTGTGATTCGCCAATATATTTCAGTAGCCAACTCGAGTTTTCATCGGGAATGCGGAAAAAGTACCTCTGATCCCCGGGACACTGCGATTTTAATAACTGGAGGGGGAGGTCTAGTCCGAAATTTCCCACATTTTCTTTGATGTCGTCCATATATAACATCACGCATTGTTTTGCCCCCCCCCCCCCCCCGCCCTTTCCGGTCACACCGTCACAAAAACCCCCCCCCCCCCCCCCCCCCCCCCTTATAGGACATCACAAATATTTTAACCCCTCCCCCTTCCCTCCATTTTTTTGCTACTGAAAATAAAGAATGTAACCAAATGTAAATTACTTAACTATTGCAGACAAAGTAACAATCTTTCAAATATAATAGTGTTTAATTAATCAGACTTTTAGAATCACTACATTGCTGGTTAAATGCTGCTGAATTTATTTAAAATATCGCTCATCTTGGCTTTATTTAATTTAAAACAAAAAAATATAAAGTAAACACATCAGTAAGTTCAGTTCTTACTTAAAGTTTCATAAAATAATGTTTAACTTGAAAAAAAATCCACAATAATGCAAGAGTTTAAAGCCTGAAGTTCTTATCAGTAAGTAAAATCTCTTCGTTATTATGGTCCGACAGTAAAGTAAGATGCTTCTCCACCGAACGAACTAGAAATCCTATCTTCCAGATTAACATCGTTTAGTTGAAAGGAGTGTATTACATTATATAAACAATAATGAAATGTATAATTTAAAAAAAAAGAAACTTTAAAACGGTTAAAGGTTGTAACCAGGGTTGTGGAGTGCGCCAAAATATTTTCCGACTCCGACTAGTAAAATTTTAGAAGTCCGATTCCGATTCCAGTCTCCGACTACAGTATTTTACTAGTCAATTGTCATAAAATTATGTACTTACTTTAATTATGTGTATAAGTATGGTATACGTGTGAATAAATGACTACGTGGCTTTCGTAAATTACATTTTTAACTATTCATTCTCTCTTGCAGTAATACAAAACAAAAACTCAAAAAGTATTTTAAAATATTATAATTTTTATTTAAATTGAATTGGTCCTTAAAAAAAAGGATCGCGTCTAATAGGTCCGGCCTCCTTACTGCTGTCAGATCGGATAAAATGTACTAAGTCAATAATAAACAACTACTTTCAAGTGTTATTTCAATTTTTTAAGCGCCTCCCTCCCGCCCTTTACATGGGTTAAACGTAGATCTGCCCTGCCTTAAGTCTCGTATGAGTCGACGTTTTTACCGACACCCACTCACCAAAAATCAACCTAATCCGACTACACCAAAAACGACAGACCACGACTCCGAGAACATCAATGTCGACTGCGTAAACATTAATAACACATAAGGAAGGGAAACCCGAGGCCTGTAAACAGTAAATTAATATTAGACAAACATAAAGGTATGTTTTCAGGCACTCGTAAGAAATAAAGAAGTAGAACACTTGGACAACAGAAAAACAACAGACGTGAGTGGCTTACCCAGGGTTCGAACCCCGTACCTTCCGTAGGACAACTCCGCCTAGCTATACAAGCGAATCACACTGACCCCACGGCCAGCTAGGCATCCCCAAAAAAGGATGCTTTACTGACTAGTCATCAGTGTGAAATACAAGACAACACCGATGTTGCGTGCATATTTTGACGCACATATTACAAAAATCGATATGGCTATTTAATATGGAAAAGATATAGACATTCATTCATTTGTGTATGAAAATGCTGTCTATGGTAAAGCTAGATAATTCATGATTGATTTACACTTTTGGTTATAGGAGTAATCGTTCTTGATATTGATTCGGCGCATGGATATTGCACTCATGTCCGTACTTATTTGTTAGGGCCAGAAAATAGATTAATTTGCTTATTATGTTTATGGCCTGAATTCATATGTATTACATATTATTAGTACAAGTAGAATCAGTCCTATATTGTATATTTTGGATGGGTAGGCAGGACTATATTCTTGTTATGCCGCTCTAGCGGAAGTATGAGTTGTCTTGACAAGTCGTGATGAGTTCCGATGTACCGTTTACAATGGCGGGTACGCATTTTCAAGGGCTGGTACATTCTTAAGTAAAAATGATTTATGAAGTGGTTTTTCTTCTGTAGGAGATTGTGTCTCTACTAGAGTTTGTGTTAGAGACTCTCCTAATGTACGGTATCATGTATGATTCGGACTCCAGGTAATGCCAGACCCTATTTTTGATGATCTCATGTCGGTTAGACCTAGCTGGAATGTTATGCTTCACAACGCTAGGGTCATGTTTGTATCGACGAAGATGACGGGCTTCCATACAGCAGTTATGTCTACGTGAAGTAACTGGATTACTGTAGAACTGTATGGAGAAACTTTAGGAAATTATTCATATGCATTTCAAATTAACTTTGGCTTATATATACCCTCCTGTGAGTGAGTGAGCGGCAACTCAGGAAGGCGGCCATATTACATTCCTGTCATCATATTTTGAATCACTGTAGAAAAGAACGGGGCATGTATCTTACTATTCGGACAGTGGCAAGGAGATCTCAATTTTGATAGAAACCCCCTTATCGTGGTTTCATAATATGATATAAACTATGAACATAAAGCAACTTTAATTACTTACCGATCCGCCTTCACTGACGCGTTTAGTCAGATAGGGGATGCGGCCATAATGTATCATAACACTGGAAGCTATTGATGTACTACCCATTATATATGAATGTGTCATGATATGGGATCTACTATGTATGCCTGCAAATTGATGTGTCAACATATACCCATGATTTACTCGTTATGTCCCAGTGTGTGCGTCTAAATAAACTGTGTAAACAAAGATTCCAGCAGTCTGCATTGGTGCCTTGTAGACAAGTGAATGAGTGCTTAGATTGGTCAGAACACGAACAGTCCACCATTCGCGTTAATCACTGTTGCAAGGTGGTTTGCTCTGAACAATGTTCCATGTGATATGAATAAAACAATTATAAATTTCTGGCCATTGTTTTTTCTTTGATATGTTAGTTTTTTTCATTCAGTGATAGTGCATCGTGCCTTCGATGGAAGATTAAGCGAATGCGGGGGTGGAAGATTCCGAACAATACTTGAACCTTGGAATACGATTGATTTGATAAGTCATTTCATTGAGTCCATACATTTAATTCACAGTTGTACACACAGGATGATCATTTCAAATAGGAGTAGAGCATAAGTCCATATAAGTCATGCATAAATTAATCAATAACGTAGACTGCTGGTTATGTGTCAATGTCCGTTTAAGGATACAATGCAGTATTGTCGTCAGAACATCACAGCTATATGCACGAGCAGATAGACATGGCTACCTGCCGACAGTGAGACTGCGAGTCTGAATATTTCATATGAATTTGACGATTATTCTCATCCTTCTGAGGATTCTAGTTAATTACTAACCTCCATAAATTTTCCTCTCATATAGAGTTCTAGGACTGACCCTGGTCCATCAAAAAATGCATATATATGGCTATATCATGCCATTGAATTGGAAGGTTAGAAAAACGCAGCTATTCAGCTTGGCGGTCAAGTAACAAAGGGTAGCGTTTCTTAGTTACCGACTGTGACCCAAACAACGCTATACACGTCATAATCGATCGTGTATGGAGCGTTCAATAATTGAAACATCTATCGCAATATATTAAATGCCTTAACCTTTACAATTGCACGTCTGATAACCTTTAGCAGACGGCGTTAATATCATATACCGTAACAATTCCCTGTACACCGGGGAAAAAAAAAAATCGATAGATTTTTTTTTCAAGATCTATCCGACTTAACAATTTTTCAAAAAAAAATTTAACACAATTGTGACATATGGCCGACGATGTTCTGAGTAGAACCGTGTTGCGGTCATGTCAACTAACTATTTGTCATAGTCATCTAACATTAATCACATTATATATCAATTATACATTATATATCAACTAAATAAAATGTCCAATGTTAATAGTGAATGATAGAATTAAATTAAAGTAAGGTCTGTCGTATTAGTATGTCATATAGGAATTAATTTGACTAATTAAAATTAAATTAATTAATTAAATTAAGAGATAAATTATTAAGATTCTAATGTAACGCGATGTTATGAGAGAAGAAAAAAAAACAAAATAAGTGAGAAGAAATAGAAAGAAATTCGAATATAAGTTTAACTTAATTGTGTGTGTTAAGTGTTAGTGAATAATAACTATCTAATTTAACTAACTAAATAATGTATAGGTACATTAAAAAAAAAAATATTAATCTAATACTTGTGTGAGATTTATTTTCTCTTTTCATAATTTCTTCTTTTTATATTTCGTTTTCTTTTTTGTTCTTTCATTTCATTTTTTTCTCACATTTCATTTTATTGATAATAATTCAATTAAGAAGTTAAGTTAACTAATTAATTAGTATAGGATATGATGATCCATCCGTAGTCTTGATCCTGATGAATTCTTTTAGGCAAAAATGTTCAAACGTTTACGTTGGAAAGAAATGTCATTTATCCCAGCATCCAAGAATTAAGTGCACATAGGATAATAAGTTCGACTTGTCGTCAGATATTGTTCCATGATTGTTCAACGAATATTCATATATCGTGTATGGACGTTAGACGAAGGTCCAATGTCAACATGTATACCCCGATTGTCTTTTAGTTCAATTCTGTGATGCATACAGTGTTTATAAAGTTTAAATTGAAGGCAAGGTTAGTTCCTTTATAGTTGATATGTTTTAGGAATGTTAATGTTGATTATTCGTCGTCAATAGGATTACGTGACAACGCATCCGCCACAATGTTTTCAGTGCCAGGAATATGTTCAATGGAGAATTCAAATGGCTGTAGGATGATTGCATATCTGGCGAGTTTTTGGCTTTTATGGTTAGATCGACGCAACGATGCTACAGCACGTTGGTCCGTCTGTATGGTGAAGGGAGCACCAAGCAGGAACTTTTCGAGTTTAGTTATTGCCCATATCACGGATAACAGTTCCTTGTCAACTGTTGAATACTTTGTTTCTGCAGGCTTTAGCTTTCTTGAAATGTATAAGGTAGGATGTAGAATGCCATCATGGTTCTGGAGCAGGCATGCACCAATGCCGTAGTTACTAGCATCTGTTCGTAAGAAAAATCTTTTGGAAGCATCGGGAAGTCTTAAAATTGGTTCATGCGAGAACAAATTTATAATTTTGTTGAAAGTTTCATTGCATGTACCAGTCCATGTCACCTTCACCGGCATGTCTTTTTTTAACAATGAAGACAATACAGCCGTGTGGATGACAAGTTTGGTATGAATCTACTGTAATATTGAACAAGTCCTAACAAACTCCTGACCTGTTTCTTCGTCTGAGGAACTGCTATGTTTAGAATTTTGGAGACTGTACTAGGTAACGTTCGGATATATCCCGACCCAATGATATGTCCCAAAAAGGTTATCTCATTACACGCGATTTGCACCTTTGTAGGTTTAGCAGTTAGATGATAATTCCTTAGAGTGTCGAAAAACATATCTAAGTCCCGAAACATGTTCCTCAAACGACGAACTAAACAAGCATATGTCGTCAATATATGTAATAACGTCTGGTCTACCTGATAAAATTTGTCGCATCAGGCGAATGAAGGTAGCTGGCGCATTAACAAGCCCAAAAGGCATCACATTCCACTGGTATAGACCTTGTGGAGTGGAAAATGCGGTGTAGTACTTAGCCTTTTCGGTCAGTGGTATCTGCCAATAACCTTTAGTTAAGTCTATCTTACTAAATATAGTTGCGTTGGATAGACGTGGCAGTAAGTCGTCGATAAGTGGATGTGGTTCGCTGTCAACTATAGTCTTAGCATTTAATTTTCTATAATCAACACATAGTCTGATGTTATTGTCCTTCTTCCGGACAATCACTAATGGAGAAGAGAATGGCGAATTACTAGTCTCAATGATTCCCAGAGACAACATCTGTTCAAGTTCCTTAGTAGTTTTAGCAAGGAAATGTAAAGGAACAGAATAGGGATGTACACGAATAGGTGTATCATCATTGAGAGTAATGTCATGACTGATAGCCGATGTGCGACCCGGGACGTCGGTCAATACATCTGGATAAGATTGTAATAGATTAGCAATCTGTAGACGCTGTTGCGGTGTAACCGTTGAAGAGATGGTTACATCCCGCCAAGATTCAGTAGGTTGAACTACTGGTACCGGTAACGGTAACTGTACCTCAGGAAAAGAAGATTCTTCTTCCTGGATGACAGATAAGTTAGAATAATAACAAGTAGATACTGTGTTGTCATCTAGTTCATGAAAAATTGACTGTAAGTGTTCAGGACGTGTATGAAATTGCTTGAGCATGTTAATATGAAATATCTTTTTGTGTCCCTTGATATCTAAGACGTAATCAACGTCGGAAATTTTATCAATGACTTTGTAAGGACCATTCCAAGATATCAATAATTTATTGTTATTGTGAGGAAGTAACACATAAGCCTCGTCGCCTGGGAATAATTGGCGTAATCGTCGAGACCTATTTTGTAGAGATCGAGCCTTAGCTTTTGCAGCCTCAGAAGAAGCTGTTGCCAACTGGCAAGACTCAATAATGTTCTTCCGAAGATTAATCACGTACTCGTAAGATGACTGAGTGTCCTGAGTCATCTCCGCGTCAATTAATAAGTCTTTTATTAGTCCCATAGGACCTCTTGGGGAGCACCAAAAACTAATTCAAAGGGAGAGAAGCCAGTTTGTTCATGCGGTACCTCCCGATAAGCAAATAGAACAGCTGGGAGTGCTCTGTCCCAGTCATGAGGGTGCTTAGCAGTAACCTTATGTAGTAGTTGTTTAAGTGTACGGTTAAGTCTTTCAACCGCACCATTACTCATAGGATGATAAATACTACTTAAATTCCTATCAATGTTCCAAGTTTTCATGACTTCCTTCATGGTGTCAGATATAAACTGTGACCCATGGTCTGATAAAAGTTTTCTAGGAAACCCTATTCTAGAAAAGATGAGATGTAGTGCATCAGCTACATCTGTGGTAGTGGTGGTCTTTAATGGGATAGCTTCTGGCCATCGTGTGCACAAATCAATGCACGTAAGGACGAATCTATGTCCTCTGGCCGATGGTAGCAATGGACCAATAATATCTATGGCCATCTTGTCAAAAGGTCTCACTGAGATATCGCAAGCCTGAATAGGCGCTGTGTGAAAAGCTCCACGTGCTTTCACTTCTTGGCATGTAGTACAGGAACGTACATACTGCGAAATATCTCTTGACACTCCTGGCCAAAAGAATGAAGACAGTACTCGAGATCGTGTTCGAGTATATCCCATATGTCCAGCACAATGTGAGTCATGTGCATGTTGAAGAATGTACCGTCTAAAAGTATACGGGACCATAACTTGTTGTTTCATTTGTGATTTGTCATTAAAACATCTAATCAATATGTCATTTTTAATAACAAAACAATGTTTGTTATTATTACCTGAGGATAGATTGTCAACTTTATCAACCAACTTAAAATTTTTTTTTTAAAGATTTATCCTCTTTTTGTTTGGTTGCAAATGTTTCCCTGTCAATAGGTGAATTGACTACAAATTCCTCTTGGTTGTCTGCATCCATTTTATTATCATCAACTTTCTCCATGAGTTGAGTCTGCGCTCTAGTCGTCACGGCGTTTCCAGTGCATAGGTTATGTTTCTCCCATTCTATAATCTCATCTGGAGTACAATCTTTACTGCCGTGTATACGACCAACCATCAGATCAGCTATAGGCTTTTTTAGCATACATACTTTTACGTTCCCTGTGAAAAAAAGGTGTGTTAACATGAATAATAGCTGTGGGGTAAAACTCAATAGTTCCCCCAAAAGTCATGCAACGGACATATTCCCCCGTTGCACAGCTAGGATGTACCAGCGACTGTCGTACACCAATCGTTGTGGATCCTGAATCCCTCAGCACTGAGACGACGGATCCATTAACTAATCCCCTGTTAAAAAATTAGTAGGCCTGTTCCATCGTTGACTGCAAGACCTACCTCTGGTGTAATATGTCCGCAGTTAAGCACTGTTTCTTTCGCCTTCTGAAAAATAAGATTGCATTGTTGGCAACTATTTGCCACATTATAATTAATAGCAAAACATGCAGCAGAAGACTGTGTTGTATTATTGTCAAGTGGGACCTGAGCTATAGGGGTAGTATTATTTGTAACTGCCGCCCCTGTATTATGGTTGTAATGAGATGATCCCCGAGAATGAGATCGATTCCGAGTATAATTGTTAGAATTATCTCGTCGTCCTCTATAGTAACTATTATCTCGATGTCTCGAGCCATGATTATTACCATTCCAGTTACTATTATTATTGGGAGTATGTGATCGATTATAATTAGTGTTATGTTGACCATTGTGGTAGTTTGTTTGAGGTGAATAATTTCTATCTCGTGATCTACCTCTGTTGAACTCATTTTTATTGTTGAAATCATTATTATGTCCCTTCTGAAAGTTAACATTGTGATTTCTTTGGAACCTGCTTCTGTCTACACTGTGATGTCTTTGTTTGTTATTATGATTGTAGGCCATATTAGACGCCACAGGTAGAGGTTCTCTTAATGAGGAGTTAGAAATGGTTGCATTCGGATGTGCCGAACAGTAGTTTAAAGAAATTTTTTTCTAACTCGTCCATAGTACCTGGTTTACGCTCCTGCAAATATGCAAAAAATGGCTGGCTAACCGAAGATAATACCTTATCCCGTAGTAGTAAATCAACTAATTTGTCGTATGATTTGTTGACTTCTGCCAGTTCAAACCCATCTATTAAATGTATTGCGTATGTTCGCAATGAATCCTGCAAAATCTTTTGGAGATTCAGGTAAAATTCCCTTAAATTTCAACCTACAGTGTTCCTCGTCCAGGTGAAACCTTCGTAAAAGCAAGGACTTAATAGCACCGTAGTTATTTGCTATTGATGGGTCAGCATTTTGAGAAGCCGTCAATGGTTCTCCAACCAAGAATTCATTTAACTTGAGTACCCATGACTCTTCAGGCAAATGATTTGTTTTGCAAGTCTGTTCAAAACGTGACAGGAACGATGAAAGGTCGTCCACGTTCAAGTTGAGAGTGGGTAATTTAAAGTTGTAGAAATGTTTAGTTTGGCTGGATGATGATCCATTTTGTGCGTTATTATTCTGGTTTGCATCAGCAACTTTGTGCTTGTAATTTTGCTGTCTCCAATTTAATACGCGCCAATTCCATTTCTTGTTGTAAAATAATTTCCTCTCGTTTCAATTTATTCTCTTCTTCCTGTCTGGCGATTGCTCTTTGCTCTTCTCTTTCACGTTGAGCAATCTCTCTCAATCTATTTTCCTTGTCAATTTGCTTCATCTCACGTTCTGCTTCCTCTTTCTTTAATGCAGCCTTTTGTTCCTCTTCCTCTTTCTTTAATGCAGCCTTTTGTTCCTCTTCCTCTTTCTTTAATGCAGCTTTTTTCTCTGCTTCTTTTCTTTCATGTTTTTCCAGTTCTGCCTCAGCAAACTGACGAAGTTCTTGAGATTTATAACCATATTCCCTACCAATTTTAACGAAATGGTCTATAGTAAGCATTTTGACTTTTATCTGTAAGTAATTATTGATAATTACTGATTAAAATAGTCAATAGTAGCTTCAGAGTAATTATTATACTTACTCAACTTAGAAATATTCAATATAAATAATCACAATAGTACTGAACTTAATGTCTAAGTTCAACTAATAGACAATATTTTGTAACAATATTGTATCTAAATAATACTATATCATAAATAGTTATGATATCTGTTAACTATTATGTAATTACTTCACACATTTAATCTTAATATCCAATAATGTTGGGTATGATTCCTAGTAATTATATTGTTGAATGTACTAAGTCACTCTCTTAGTACCAGAAAAGTATATTAAATAATATACAATGGGTCTATTACCTCAAAGGTAGACTATAAGATTATTTTATTTGGTCAATATATATATTATATTATTATGCCCTAGGCATCTCTTATAAATTGTAGTGCTACTTTCTTGGACTATCACTGCATAATTATGCAATGTCCCATATTAACCTTAAATATCAGAAAAAATTAATTAAATTAAATTACAAGTGTATTATTGCATATAATATCATATTATTAATATAGTATTTAATATATATCATGAGGACAAACAAAACAATGATGCAACTAAAGGGTACAAACAATGTTAAGACGCAAACAAGACATTTTCACAATTAAAAATGAATTTACAAACTAAGTAGAACAAGCGGAAGTACCGTAAGCAAGAAGGAAGGTCACGGATTGACCTGAGGCGAGATTGAACTCAATCTATGACAGAACACAAGAAAAAAAATTGACTGCAAAAAGTAATGACGTCATAGGACTCATGAACGGACATATATTAACAATTCAAATAAATTATAGCAAGATGGAGAAAATACGCAATAGTTACGAACAAATTACAGAAATGAATAAAAATTGGAACTGAATACACTATAATACACTGGTTATTACTAGACTAGACATCTAACATGCAAGGTTAATTAATAGCAGATACGAACGGATGAAATCATCGGAAAGTCGTCGATGGATCCTTCGTTAAGTGCCATTAACTGACGGCCCTATAGTGCGATTAAAACCAATTTGGACATCCAGGGAGCCATGAAAATTGGTTTCTTTTCTCCTCCCAACCATCCCACGAAGCAGGAACAACACAAATGGTGAAAACAGATATAACATAGATACATGAAAAATAGAATAGACATGCCTGTACAGACGAAATGGACTTAGTACTGTGTTATCTCAATGACAACAGTCACAAATTTAGACTTATCTTTTAACGCGTCGCCCGATGCGATCTTCACCAACGGACTAGTCCAGTGTCTAGAACTGCTTGCTCCTCGTTGGCAGATAACGACTTTTCCATCGTTTGGTCTATTGTGATCTTGTATTTTTCATCAAAACTGGAATGCGCTGACTTTGTCCCTTGAGCGTTAGCATGTACGCACGATGTTGTGACGTCAGGTCGACCTTCGTAGTTACGCGTGCCACGTCATATTTATGAAATCACGTGATTGTTTATCGAAAGTAAATAATTCATTCGAAAGTCATGAAAAAATTTTTGGTCTTTGGTTGTTTTTCGTCCCCACATACCGGGCACCACTGTTGCAAGGTGGTTTGCTCTGAACAATGTTCCATGTGATATGAATAAAACAATTATAAATTTCTGGCCATTGTTTTTTCTTTGATATGTTAGTTTTTTTCATTCAGTGATAGTGCATCGTGCCTTCGATGGAAGATTAAGCGAATACGGGGGTGGAAGATTCCGAACAATACTTGAACCTTGGAATACGATTGATTTGATAAGTCATTTCATTGAGTCCATACATTTAATTCACAGTTGTACACACAGGATGATCATTTCAAATAGGAGTAGAGCATAAGTCCATATAAGTCATGCATAAATTAATCAATAACGTAGACTGCTGGTTATGTGTCAATGTCCGTTTAAGGATACAATGCAGTATTGTCGTCAGAACATCACAGCTATATGCACGAGCAGATAGACATGGCTACCTGCCGACAGTGAGACTGCGAGTCTGAATCTTTCATATGAATTTGACGATTATTCTCATCCTTCTGAGGATTCTAGTTAATTACTAACCTCCATAAATTTTCCTCTCATATAGAGTTCTAGGACTGACCCTGGTCCATCAAAAAATGCATATATATGGCTATATCATGCCATTGAATTGGAAGGTTAGAAAAAACGCAGCTATTCAGCTTGGCGGTCAAGTAACAAAGGGTAGCGTTTCTTAGTTACCGACTGTGACCCAAACAACGCTATACACGTCATAATCGATCGTGTATGGAGCGTTCAATAATTGAAACATCTATCGCAATATATTAAATGCCTTAACCTTTACAATTGCACGTCTGATAACCTTTAGCAGACGGCGTTAATATCATATACCGTAACAATCACACTCTACACTTCCACTCCATATATACACCATCCTGCGTCGGTTGAATTGACCAAGTTTAGGGCCTGCTCCCCCTGGAGCCTTAGAGGGAAACTACTGCTTACAGCTGCCTTTGCCTTCCCTAACTCCGGACTAGGGTGAGTTACCCATTTACAGCTGGGTAGACTGGAGCATGCCTGATCTCAACAACTCGGTACACTACAATGGACATATACAGTAGTGGCACCACAAACAACATGCTACAGTGATTGATAGTGGAGCTTTACAAAAGAAAGAGATCATACACCACGCACTTTACGTTACATTACAGTGGTTTACAGTGTGACACTTTACAGTGGTGGGCCAGATCCCTGGGTCCAGCCTACGCAGTCTTGTTGTGTTGAGAATCACATTTTACAGTTGCAAGAACATTTGTTTGACCACATCAACACCAGTAGGACAGCTATACAATCAATGTCAGCTTGACCTGTTCTGACAAGTGTAGCAATATCTGGGTCAGCACTTGTTGACATTTGGCACAGTACAGTCAGTGTTCTAAACTAGTGATTGTTTATCCTGCTGAAATAGAAGAGCAATGTTGAACATAAAGTGCAAATTTCATTGTTGGATCTTCTAATGTGCTCAAAAAAATTGAACAGTGTAACAGTTAGAAAGCAAATCTATTACTCAATAAAGTGGTAGTCTAATCTGTTAAAACTGAGCATACAGTACAATACATTACAACTGCAACACATTTCATTATATAATGTACACATTTATGATTTATATGTATTTATGTTTATATATTATTTGTTTATATGTGTGATTGTTATGTGTTTGCGGGCCTGGATGGGAGGTGACTGTCTTTAGTTGACATATGACATAGGAGGTATAGTTGAATACACTTATATTATAGTACAGATCAGTACTTTATGATTATTATTGTTATAAAACAAAGTGTACAAGACCTTTGTAAGGCTTGTCTCCCAAAGTGATTGGTATAGGAAATATTATTTTCCACAGGTACTCAAGTGATCATTGATTACATTAAGGTATGCAAGACCTTTGTAAGGCTTGTCTCCCAAAGTGATTGGTATAGGAAATATTATTTTCCACAGGTACTCAAGTGATCATTGATTACATTAAGGTATACAAGACCTTTGTAAGGCTTGTCTCCCACAGTATTTGAGATATACAGTTATTGTTGTCCACAGGTACTCAAGTTATCATTGGTTATTATAAACAAAATAACCATACAAGTTTTTCACTAAGACTAAGTCTATGGTATAGACTTGTCTCCCATTAAAGTGAAATAAGGTAATTTATTTACTTTTTCAGGTTTCTGATTTAAGAAGACAAGATGTCTACATTAGATTACTTTATTGCACAAGGAAAATCTCTTGATAAGACTGGGAAAGAGTTAGAAGAATGGGCAACTGCTCAATTTGCTATTGCATTAAAGTCAGAAGTACTGAAAGCAGAAGTTGAACAAAAGAAGATAGATGCTGAGAATTTCAGATTGCAGATGCAAGCTGAGGAAAGAAAAGCTGCGGCTGAGGAGAGAAAACTTCAAATAGAAGAAAAAAAATTAGAAGCTGCTGCTGAAGACAGAAAAGCTGCTGCTGAAGACAGAAAAGCTGCTGCTGCTGCTGAAGAGAGAAAAGCTGCTGCTGCTGCTGCTGGTGAAGAGAGAAAAGCTCTGGCTGAAGAAAAAAGATTAGAAAAAGAAGCTGATACTGCTGCTGAACTAAAGAAATTGCAGATGCAAGTGGAGGAAAGGAGATTTGATGCAGAACAGAAGAAATTAGAAGCTGCTGCTGCAGCTGAGCAGAAAAAATTAGAAGCGGCTGCAGAACAGAAAAGATTAGATAGAGAAGCCGAAGAGAGAAAAGCAATAAGAGAACATGAATTTGAGTTAGAGAAATTAAAATTGACAAGTATGAGTAATGTTAATCAGGCATCTAGTGGTAATGGTAAACCCTTTGTGTACAAGGTCAAGGTACCAGCGTTCAACCCTGCCAGTGATGACATAACATTTTGGCTTTCTAGATTTGAACGTGCTTGTCGAGCGCATAATGTTGACAAATCACAGTATGTGAATCAGTTGTCTGAAAATCTAAAAGGGGAGTCTCTGAGTAAGTTATATTTCGTTGAAGAGGCCGACAAGGATAATTATGATGCTATTAGGGCATCTCTGATAAAGAAATATCAGCTGCCTGAGGAAGGTTATCGTCTTTTGTTTAAAACAATGAGACCTGAGGTAGGTGTAGAATTCTCAGAATTCATCTCAAAAGCACAAATTACACTTTCACGATGGATTGAATTATCCAAAATAGAGAAAACATTTGATGGTCTTACGGATTTATTGCTAAGAGACAAGGTCATGTCTTCGGTAAATAAAGCATTCCTAGAGTACTTACATGAGCGTAAACCTAGTACATTTAAGCAAATGGAAGAATATTGTGACCAGTATGCCACGGCACACCCTGACATGATCGTTAGTAACTCTAACATTAAAGAGAGTATGCCAGTTGCTTCGGCAACAGAATATAATCAGAATTACTCACACAAATTCCAAGGAGCTAAAAATAAATTTGATAAAAAGGTTAATTGGAATAAGTATCAAAACCAAGATAACCACTCAAATCAGGGTTCTTCTTCGAGGAACCGAAATCGGGCTGATAGTCCTCGACACGCGAGGGGTACCCATAATTTTAGACATTCTCGAAAAGGGAGTAGCTATAGGAACTACCCAAGTGCTTCATGGAGACAAAAGAACCAATATTACAGGGATACTCAGTATAATGAGCGTGATGATTATGATCATGAATATTATGATTCAAACCCAAATAGGGGTTATAACAGAGGAAATAATAATTATAGAGACAATTATAACCGAGGTAGATCACAAAACAAAAGACATGGTAAATCTTATTACCAGGCTAACTCTGCACAACAGGAGTTTCACGACGCCGGTAATCAGAATAATGATAAAAAAGACTCCAATAGTGTAGCAAATTCCGCTTTCGATTTTGCTAGAGCATCTCAGTGTTCGCAATGCAAAACATTATTCGATCCAACCACAGTTTCTACTTTATGCTGCGGTCACCCGCTTCCCGCTCTCCCTGCGTCAATCGCGCATAATGGAAGGGGTGCTTGTTACGGTATATGATATTAACGCCGTCTGCTAAAGGTTATCAGACGTGCAATTGTAAAGGTTAAGGCATTTAATATATTGCGATAGATGTTTCAATTATTGAACGCTCCATACACGATCGATTATGACGTGTATAGCGTTGTTTGGGTCACAGTCGGTAACTAAGAAACGCTACCCTTTGTTACTTGACCGCCAAGCTGAATAGCTGCGTTTTTCTAACCTTCCAATTCAATGGCATGATATAGCCATATATATGCATTTTTTGATGGACCAGGGTCAGTCCTAGAACTCTATATGAGAGGGAAATTTATGGAGGTTAGTATTTAACTAGAATTCTCAGAAGGAGAAGAATAATCGTCAAATTCATATGAAATATTCAGACTCGCAGTCTCACTGTCGGCAGGTAGCCATGTCTAGCTGCGCGTGCATATAGCTGTGATGTTCTGACGACAATACTGCATTGTATCCTTAAACGGACATTGACACGTAAACCAGCAGTCTACGTTATTGATTAATTTATGCATGACTTATAAGGACTTATGTTCTGTTCCTATTTGAAATGATCATGCCTGTGTGTACAACTGTGAATTAAATGTATGGACTCAATGAAATGACTTATCAAATCAATCGTATTCCAAGGTTCAAGTATTGTTCGGAATCTTCCACCCCCGCATTCGCTTAATCTTCCATCGAAGGCACGATGCACTATCAATGAATATAAAAAAAACTAACATATCAAAAAAAAAAAACAATGGCCAGAAATTTATAGTTGTTTTTATTCATACCACATGGAACATTGTTCAGAGCAAACCACCTTGTAACAGTGGTGCCCGGTATGTGGGGACCAAAAACAACCAACCAAACAACCAAAAACTTTTTCATGACTTTCGAATGAAATATTTACGATCAAGTTTCGATCACATGACCATTACGAAGCTGACGTGACGCACGTGATCATGAATAGCAACATGACGTCACTGTTGCATTGTCGCAGTGAAGAAGACATCTTTTCAACGCCTCTCTAGTTCGCTTCAAATTGATCAAGATGCACAAGATGGACTACCGTTGCCTGCCCATCAGGAGCAGACAGTCAAAGGCACAGGCCTAGCTGTTGACGACCTCTAGCACTGATCTAAGCAACGGAAAAGATAAGTCTAGGTGTTTAACTGTTGTTATTGCAAACAGTGCTAACTGAGTCCATGCCCTCTGCCTACATCGGCATGTTTTTACCTATGTTTAATGTACTTTTTGTTGTCTTAATGTGTTGTTAATTCGTGGGAGGTAGGGAGGATGAACCGAAATTAGATTCTGTGGCTCGCACGATGCCTGAATTGATTTTGGTCGTTTCTTAAGGCAGTTAAACGATTGCACTTTTGGAAGCCCCATTGAGGTTTGCCATTGGACTATCTGTCCAAATCTGCTGTCGTTTGACGATTTGTGTTAGCTGTACCGTTCCGTAGATAACTGGTGTATCTTATTCGTACTCAGTTAACAATTTTATTCAGTTTTGTATCATGTTCGTTAACTATTTCGTCCAGATTACTCTCACTATAATTTATTTTATGATTGTTAAATGTCCGTCCGTTATGAGTCCTGTGATGTCATCATTTTTTGCAGTCATTTTTTTTCTGTACTTTGAATATTAAGTTGACCTCGGGTCAGACCTTGACCCTTCATTTGGCTTGTAACACTTCCGCTTGTTTTATTTAGTTCATAAATTCATTTTTAATTGTGAAAATGTCTTGTTTGCGTCTTAACATTGTTTGTACCCTTTAGTTGCATCATTGTTTTGTTTGTCCTCATGATATATATATAATACTACATTAATAATATGATATTATATGCAATAATACACTTGTAATTTAATTTAATTAATTTTTTCTGATATTTAAGGTTAATATGGGACATTGCATAATTATGCAGTGTTAGTCCAAGAAAGTAGCACTACAATTTATAAGAGATGCCTAGGGCATAATAATATATTATATATATTGACCAAATAAAATAATCTTATAGTCTACCTTTGAGGTAATAGACCCATTGTATATTATTTAATATACTTTTCTGGTACTAAGAGAGTGACTTAGTACATTGAACAATATAATTACTAGGAATCATACCCAACATTATTGGATATTAAGATTAATTGTATGAAGTAATTACATAATAGTTAACAGATATCATAACTATTTATGATATAGTATTATTTAGATACAATATTGTTACAAAATATTGTCTATTGGTTGAACTTAGACATTAGAGTTCAGTACTATTGTGATTAATTGTATTGAATATTTCTAAGTTGAGTAAGTATAATAATTACTCTGAAGCTACTATTGACTATTTTAATCAGTAATTATCAATAATTACTTACAGATAAAAGTCAAAATGCTTACTATAGACCATTTCGTTAAAATTGGTCGGGAATATGGTTATAAATCTCAAGAACTTCGTCAGTTTGCTGAGTCAGAACTGGAAAAAACATGAAATAAAAGAAGCAGAGAAAAAAGCTGCATTAAAGAAAGAGGAAGCAGAAAGTGAGATGAAGCAAATTGACAAGGAAAATAGATTGAGAGAGATTGCTCAACGTGAAAGAGAAGAGCAAAGAGCAATCGCCAGACAGGAAGAAGAGAATAAATTGAAACGAGAGGAAATTATTTTACAACAAGAAATGGAATTGGCGCGTATTAAATTGGAGACAGCAAGATTACAAGCACAAAGTGCTGATGCAAACCAGAATAATAACGCACAAAATGGATCATCATCCAGCCAAACTAAACATTTCTACAACTTTAAACTACCCACTCTCAACTTGAACGTGGACGACCTTTCATCGTTCCTGTCACGTTTTGAACAGACTTGCAAAACTAACCATTTGCCTGAAGAGTCATGGGTACTCAAGTTAAATGAATTCTTGGTTGGAGAACCACTGACGGCTTCTCAAAATGCTGACCCATCAATAGCAAATAACTACGGTGCTATTAAGTCCTTGCTTTTACGAAGGTTTCACCTGGACGAGGAACACTGTAGGTTGAAATTTAAGGGAATTTTACCTGAATCTCCAAAAGATTTTGCAGGATTCATTGCGAACATACGCAATACGTTTAATAGATGGGTTGAACTGGCAGAAGTCAACAAATCATACGACAAATTAGTTGATTTACTACTACGGGATAAGGTATTATCTTCGGTTAGCCAGCCATTTTTTTGCATATTTGCAGGAGCGTAAACCAGGTACTATGGACGAGTTAGAAAAAAATTTCTTTAAACTACTGTTCGGCACATCCGAATGCAACCATTTCTAACTCCTCATTAAGAGAACCTCTACCTGTGGCGTCTAATATGGCCTACAATCATAATAACAAACAAAGACATCACAGTGTAGACAGAAGCAGGTTCCAAAGAAATCACAATGTTAACTTTCAGAAGGGACATAATAATAATTTCAACAATAAAAATGAGTTCAACAGAGGTAGATCACGAGATAGAAATTATTCACCTCAAACAAACTACCACAATGGTCAACATAACACTAATTATAATCGATCACATACTCCCAATAATAATAGTAACTGGAATGGTAATAATCATGGCTCGAGACATCGAGATAATAGTTACTATAGAGGACGACGAGATAATTCTAACAATTATACTCGGAATCGATCTCATTCTCGGGGATCATCTCAGTACAACCATAATACAGGGGCGGCAGTTACAAATAATACTACCCCTATAGCTCAGGTCCCACTTGACAATAATACAACACAGTCTTCTGCTGCATGTTTTGCTATTAATTATAATGTGGCAAATAGTTGCCAACAATGCAATCTTATTTTTCAGAAGGCGAAAGAAACAGTGCTTAACTGCGGACATATTACACCAGAGGTAGGTCTTGCAGTCAACGATGGAACAGGCCTACTAATTTTTAACAGGGGATTAGTTAATGGATCCGTCGTCTCAGTGCTGAGGGATTCAGGATCCACAACGATTGGTGTACGACAGTCGCTGGTACATCCTAGCTGTGCAACGGGGGAATATGTCCGTTGCATGACTTTTGGGGGAACTATTGAGTTTTACCCCCACAGCTATTATTCATGTTAACACACCTTTTTTCACAGGGAACGTAAAAGTATGTATGCTAAAAAAGCCTATAGCTGATCTGATGGTTGGTCGTATACACGGCAGTAAAGATTGTACTCCAGATGAGAGTATAGAATGGGAGAAACATAACCTATGCACTGGAAACGCCGTGACGACTAGAGCGCAGACTCAACTCATGGAGAAAGTTGATGATAATAAAATGGATGCAGACAACCAAGAGGAATTTGTAGTCAATTCACCTATTGACAGGGAAACATTTGCAACCAAACAAAAAGAGGATAAATCTTTAAAAAAAATTTTTAAGCTGGTTGATAAAGTTGACAATCTATCCTCAGGTAATAATAACAAACATTGTTTTGTTATTAAAAATGACATATTGATTAGATGTTTTAATGACAAATCACAAATGAAACAACAAGTTATGGTCCCGTATACTTTTAGACGGTACATTCTTCAACATGCACATGACTCACATTGTGCTGGACATATGGGATATACTCGAACACGATCTCGAGTACTGTCTTCATTCTTTTGGCCAGGAGTGTCAAGAGATATTTCGCAGTATGTACGTTCCTGTACTACATGCCAAGAAGTGAAAGCACGTGGAGCTTTTCACACGGCGCCTATTCAGGCTTGCGATATCTCAGTAAGACCGTTTGACAAGATGGCAATAGATATTATTGGTCCATTGCTACCATCGGCCAGAGGACATAGATTCGTCCTTACGTGCATTGATTTGTGCACACGATGGCCAGAAGCTATCCCATTAAAGACCACCACTACCACAGATGTAGCTGATGCACTACATCTCATCTTTTCTAGAATAGGGTTTCCTAGAAAACTTTTATCAGACCATGGGTCACAGTTTATATCTGACACCATGAAGGAAGTCATGAAAACTTGGAACATTGATAGGAATTTAAGTAGTATTTATCATCCGATGAGTAATGGTGCGGTTGAAAGACTTAACCGTACACTTAAACAACTACTACATAAGGTTACTGCTAAGCACCCTCATGACTGGGACAGAGCACTCCCAGCTGTTCCTATTTGCTTATCGGGAGGTACCGCATGAACAAACTGGCTTCTCTCCCTTTGAATTAGTTTTTGGTGCTCCCCCAAGAGGTCCTATGGGACTAATAAAAGACTTATTAATTGACGCGGAGATGACTCAGGACACTCAGTCATCTTACGAGTACGTGATTAATCTTCGGAAGAACATTATTGAGTCTTGCCAGTTGGCAACAGCTTCTTCTGAGGCTGCAAAAGCTAAGGCTCGATCTCTACAAAATAGGTCTCGACGATTACGCCAATTATTCCCAGGCGACGAGGCTTATGTGTTACTTCCTCACAATAACAATAAATTATTGATATCTTGGAATGGTCCTTACAAAGTCATTGATAAAATTTCCGATATCAAGGGACACAAAAAGATATTTCATATTAACATGCTCAAGCAATTTCATACACGTCCTGAACACTTACAGTCAATTTTTCATGAACTAGATGACAACACAGTATCTACTTGTTATTATTCTAACTTATCTGTCATCCAGGAAGAAGAATCTTCTTTTCCTGAGGTACAGTTACCGTTACCGGTACCAGTAGTTCAACCTACTGAATCTTGGCGGGATGTAACCATCTCTTCAACGGTTACACCGCAACAGCGTCTACAGATTGCTAATCTATTACAATCTTATCCAGATGTATTGACCGACGTCCCGGGTCGCACATCGGCTATCAGTCATGACATTACTCTCAATGATGATACACCTATTCGTGTACATCCCTATTCTGTTCCTTTACATTTCCTTGCTAAAACTACTAAGGAACTTGAACAGATGTTGTCTCTGGGAATCATTGAGACTAGTAATTCGCCATTCTCTTCTCCATTAGTGATTGTCCGGAAGAAGGACAATAACATCAGACTATGTGTTGATTATAGAAAAATTAAATGCTAAGACTATAGTTGACAGCGAACCACATCCACTTATCGACGACTTACTGCCACGTCTATCCAACGCAACTATATTTAGTAAGATAGACTTAACTAAAGGTTATTGGCAGATACCACTGACCGAAAAGGCTAAGTACTACACCGCATTTTCCACTCCACAAGGTCTATACCAGTGGAATGTGATGCCTTTTGGGCTTGTTAATGCGCCAGCTACCTTCATTCGCCTGATGCGACAAAATTTTATCAGGTAGACCAGACGTTATTACATATATTGACGACATATGCTTGTTTAGTTCGTCGTTTGAGGAACATGTTTCGGGACTTAGATATGTTTTCGACACTCTAAGGAATTATCATCTAACTGCTAAACCTACAAAGGTGCAAATCGCGTGTAATGAGATAACCTTTTTGGGACATATCATTGGGTCGGGATATATCCGAACGTTACCTAGTACAGTCTCCAAAATTCTAAACATAGCAGTTCCTCAGACGAAGAAACAGGTCAGGAGTTTGTTAGGACTTGTTCAATATTACAGTAGATTCATACCAAACTTGTCATCCATCACGGCTGTATTGTCTTCATTGTTAAAAAAAGACATGCCGGTGAAGGTGACATGGACTGGTACATGCAATGAAACTTTCAACAAAATTATAAATTTGTTCTCGCATGAACCAATTTTAAGACTTCCCGATGCTTCCAAAAGATTTTTCTTACGAACAGATGCTAGTAACTACGGCATTGGTGCATGCCTGCTCCAGAACCATGATGGCATTCTACATCCTACCTTATACATTTCAAGAAAGCTAAAGCCTGCAGAAACAAAGTATTCAACAGTTGACAAGGAACTGTTATCCGTGATATGGGCAATAACTAAACTCGAAAAGAAAAGTTCCTGCTTGGTGCTCCCTTCACCATACAGACGGACCAACGTGCTGTAGCATCCTTGCGTCGATCAAACCATAAAAGCCAGAAACTCGCCAGATATGCAATCATCCTACAGCCATTTGAATTCTCCATTGAACATATTCCTGGCACTGAAAACATTGTGGCGGATGCGTTGTCACGTAATCCTATTGACGACGAATAATCAACATTAACATTCCTAAAACATATCAACTATAAGGGAACTAACCTTGCCTTCAATTTAAACTTTATAAACACTGTATGCATCACAGAATTGAACTAAAAGACAATCGGGGTATACATGTTGACATTGGAACTTCGTCTAACGTCCATACACGATATATGAATATTCGTTGAACAATCATGGAACAATAGCTGACGACAAGTCGAACTTATTATCCGATGTGCACTTAATTCTTGGATGCTGGGATAAATGACATTTCTTTCCAACGTAAACGTTTGAACATTTTTTGCCTAAAAGAATTCATCAGGATCAAGACTACGGATGGATCATCATATCCTATACTAATTAATTAGTTAACTTAACTTCTTAATTGAATTATTATCAATAAAATGAAATGTGAGAAAAAAAATGAAATGAAGGAACAAAAAAAGAGAACGAAATATAAAAAGAAGAAATTATGAAAAGAGAAAATAAATCTCACACCAGACGTTATTACATATATTGACGACGACATGCTTGCTTTTTCGTTTCTTCGTTTGAGGAACATGTTTCGGGACTTAGATATGTTTTCGACACTCTAAGGAATTATCATCTAACTGCTAAACCTACAAAGGTGCAAATCGCGTGTAATGAGATAACCTTTTTGGGACATATCATTGGGTCGGGATATATCCGAACGTTACCTAGTACAGTCTCCAAAATTCTAAACATAGCAGTTCCTCAGACGAAGAAACAGGTCAGGAGTTTGTTAGGACTTGTTCAATATTACAGTAGATTCATACCAAACTTGTCATCCATCACGGCTGTATTGTCTTCATTGTTAAAAAAAAGACATGCCGGTGAAGGTGACATGGACTGGTACATGCAATGAAACTTTCAACAAAATTATAAATTTGTTCTCGCATGAACCAATTTTAAGACTTCCCGATGCTTCCAAAAGATTTTTCTTACGAACAGATGCTAGTAACTACGGCATTGGTGCATGCCTGCTCCAGAACCATGATGGCATTCTACATCCTACCTTATACATTTCAAGAAAGCTAAAGCCTGCAGAAACAAAGTATTCAACAGTTGACAAGGAACTGTTATCCGTGATATGGGCAATAACTAAACTCGAAAAGTTCCTGCTTGGTGCTCCCTTCACCATACAGACGGACCAACGTGCTGTAGCATCCTTGCGTCGATCAAACCATAAAAGCCAGAAACTCGCCAGATATGCAATCATCCTACAGCCATTTGAATTCTCCATTGAACATATTCCTGGCACTGAAAACATTGTGGCGGATGCGTTGTCACGTAATCCTATTGACGACGAATAATCAACATTAACATTCCTAAAACATATCAACTATAAGGGAACTAACCTTGCCTTCAATTTAAACTTTATAAACACTGTATGCATCACAGAATTGAACTAAAAGACAATCGGGGTATACATGTTGACATTGGAACTTCGTCTAACGTCCATACACGATATATGAATATTCGTTGAACAATCATGGAACAATAGCTGACGACAAGTCGAACTTATTATCCGATGTGCACTTAATTCTTGGATGCTGGGATAAATGACATTTCTTTCCAACGTAAACGTTTGAACATTTTTGCCTAAAAGAATTCATCAGGATCAAGACTACGGATGGATCATCATATCCTATACTAATTAATTAGTTAACTTAACTTCTTAATTGAATTATTATCAATAAAATGAAATGTGAGAAAAAAAATGAAATGAAGGAACAAAAAAAGAGAACGAAATATAAAAAGAAGAAATTATGAAAAGAGAAAATAAATCTCACACCAGACGTTATTACATATATTGACGACATATGCTTGTTTAGTTCGTCGTTTGAGGAACATGTTTCGGGACTTAGATATGTTTTCGACACTCTAAGGAATTATCATCTAACTGCTAAACCTACAAAGGTGCAAATCGCGTGTAATGAGATAACCTTTTTGGGACATATCATTGGGTCGGGATATATCCGAACGTTACCTAGTACAGTCTCCAAAATTCTAAACATAGCAGTTCCTCAGACGAAGAAACAGGTCAGGAGTTTGTTAGGACTTGTTCAATATTACAGTAGATTCATACCAAACTTGTCATCCATCACGGCTGTATTGTCTTCATTGTTAAAAAAAGACATGCCGGTGAAGGTGACATGGACTGGTACATGCAATGAAACTTTCAACAAAATTATAAATTTGTTCTCGCATGAACCAATTTTAAGACTTCCCGATGCTTCCAAAAGATTTTTCTTACGAACAGATGCTAGTAACTACGGCATTGGTGCATGCCTGCTCCAGAACCATGATGGCATTCTACATCCTACCTTATACATTTCAAGAAAGCTAAAGCCTGCAGAAACAAAGTATTCAACAGTTGACAAGGAACTGTTATCCGTGATATGGGCAATAACTAAACTCGAAAAGTTCCTGCTTGGTGCTCCCTTCACCATACAGACGGACCAACGTGCTGTAGCATCCTTGCGTCGATCAAACCATAAAAGCCAGAAACTCGCCAGATATGCAATCATCCTACAGCCATTTGAATTCTCCATTGAACATATTCCTGGCACTGAAAACATTGTGGCGGATGCGTTGTCACGTAATCCTATTGACGACGAATAATCAACATTAACATTCCTAAAACATATCAACTATAAGGGAACTAACCTTGCCTTCAATTTAAACTTTATAAACACTGTATGCATCACAGAATTGAACTAAAAGACAATCGGGGTATACATGTTGACATTGGAACTTCGTCTAACGATATATGAATATTCGTTGAACAATCATGGAACAATAGCTGACGACAAGTCGAACTTATTATCCGATGTGCACTTAATTCTTGGATGCTGGGATAAATGACATTTCTTTCCAACGTAAACGTTTGAACATTTTTGCCTAAAAGAATTCATCAGGATCAAGACTACGGATGGATCATCATATCCTATACTAATTAATTAGTTAACTTAACTTCTTAATTGAATTATTATCAATAAAATGAAATGTGAGAAAAAAAATGAAATGAAGGAACAAAAAAAGAGAACGAAATATAAAAAGAAGAAACTATGAAAAGAGAAAATAAATCTCACACAAGTATTAGATTAATATTTTTTTTTAATGTACCTATACGTTATTTAGTTAGTTAAATTAGATAGTTATTATTCACTAACACTTAACACACACAATTAAGTTAAACTTATATTCAAATTTCTTTCTATTTCTTCTCACTTATTTTGTCTTTTCTTCTCTCATAACATCGCGTTACATTAGAACCTTAATAATTTAACTCTTAGTTTAATTAATTAATTTAATGTTAATTAGTTAAATTAATTCCTATATGACATACTAATACGACAGACCTTACTTTAATTTAATTCTATCATTCACTATTAACATTGGACATTTTATTTAGTTGATATAATAATATGTATAATATTGATATATAAAGTGATTAATGTTAGATGACTATGACAAATAGTTAGTTGACATGACCGCGACACGGTTCTACTCAGAACATCGTCGGCCATATGTCACAATTGTGTTAAATTTTTTTGAAAAAATTGTTAAGTCGGATAGATCTTGAAAAAAAATCTATCGATTTTTTTTTTCCCCGGTGTACAGGGAATTGTTACGGTATATGATATTAACGCCGTCTGCTAAAGGTTATCAGACGTGCAATTGTAAAGGTTAAGGCATTTAATATATTGCGATAGATTTTTCAATTATTGAACGCTCCATACACGATCGATTATGACGTGTATAGCGTTGTTTGGGTCACAGTCGGTAACTAAGAAACGCTACCCTTTGTTACTTGACCGCCAAGCTGAATAGCTGCGTTTTTCTAACCTTCCAATTCAATGGCATGATATAGCCATATATATGCATTTTTTTTTGATGGACCAGGGTCAGTCCTAGAACTCTATATGAGAGGGAAATTTATGGAGGTTAGTATTTAACTAGAATTCTCAGAAGGAGAAGAATAATCGTCAAATTCATATGAAATATTCAGACTCGCAGTCTCACTGTCGGCAGGTAGCCATGTCTAGCTGCGCGTGCATATAGCTGTGATGTTCTGACGACAATACTGCATTGTATCCTTAAACGGACATTGACACGTAAACCAGCAGTCTACGTTATTGATTAATTTATGCATGACTTATAAGGACTTATGTTCTGTTCCTATTTGAAATGATCATCCTGTGTGTACAACTGTGAATTAAATGTATGGACTCAATGAAATGACTTATCAAATCAATCGTATTCCAAGGTTCAAGTATTGTTCGGAATCTTCCACCCCCGCATTCGCTTAATCTTCCATCGAAGGCACGATGCACTATCAATGAATAAAAAAAACTAACATATCAAAGAAAAAAACAATGGCCAGAAATTTATAGTTGTTTTATTCATATCACATGGAACATTGTTCAGAGCAAACCACCTTGTAACAGTGCTCTTGTTTTCAATAGAGGCTTAATAGATGGTACTCCGGTATCAATTCTTTTCGATTCGGGGTGCACTACCATCGGAGTGAGGCAATCACTCGTAAATCCTTCTCGAGCTACAGGCAATGTAGTCAAATGTGTAACATTTGGTGGCACATTGGAGAAGTACTCCACTGCCATTATCAATATTGCTACGCCTTTCTTTACAGGAGAGGTGCAAGCATGTCTCTTGCCGAATTCGATCGCTGATCTTATCATCGGTCGCATTCATGGAGTGAAAGAATGCACTCCACAGCAAATTTCTAATTGGGAAAATGTTAATATGCAATCTGCTAATGCAGTAATCACTAGGGCTCAAGCTCTTAATATGCCGCAATCATCACATTCTGAAGATAATGATGCGCAGATCCAAGATGATCCCTTGGAGATTTCCCATGATTCCTTTATAAAACAGCAGGAAGATGATCCTACTCTAAAGAAATTCTTTACTCTGGCAACAAAAGGTGATCCAAATAAGGATACAAATCGTAAATCTTGGATTACGATGAAGAATGGCGTACTTGTACGTATGGTACAAGACTCCGCTAAGTCCATTCATTCTCAAATCCTTGTGCCTAAAAATATGAGAGTTAAAATCTTACAGCACGCTCATGATTCGCAGTGTGCTGGACATATGGGTTTTTCCCGTACTAAAGCTAGAGTTCTTGAATCTTTCTTTTGGCCTGCTGTGAATAAGGACATACGAATCTATTGTCGATCTTGTAAAGTATGTCAAGAGATTAAATCCAGAGGTCCACGCCATGATGCACCTATTCAGGCTGCAGACATTCCCATTCGACCATTTCAAAAAATGGCGATAGACATCATTGGTCCATTTAAGATAAAGTCTGCTAGAGGACACCAATTTATTTTGACGTGTGTTGATATGTGCACACGTTGGCCGGAGGCTGTTCCTCTAAAGAGCATAACTACTGCTGATGTCGCAGATGCTCTTTGGTTAATATTTTCTCGTCTGGGATTTCCAGCAGAAATATTATCCGACCATGGTACCCAACTCATATCGGATACCATGTCTCAAGTAATGTCGACTCTTAAGATAGAGGGATCGCTGAGTAGTATTTATCATCCTATGTCCAATGGGATGGTGGAACGTTTGAATAGAACTCTGAAAAACCTACTAGGTAAGATAACAGAAGATCATCCTCAGGATTGGGATAGGGTTTTACCCGCGGCTCTCTTTGCATATAGAGAGGTCGCCAACGAACATACAGGATTTTCTCCCTTTGAACTTGTCTTTGGCGCGAAACCGCGAGGTCCTATGTCCTTACTTCATGATCTTATAACTGCTGATAATATTGTCGATGACACAAAATCCTCTTATGAATATGTCATCGCACTTAGACACAAGATTATTGAAGCATGCAAATTGGCAACTGCTTCTTCTGAATTTGCGAAACAGAAGGCGAGGGAATTTGCCAATAAAAAGAGATGCTTGCGACAACTTTGTCCATTTGTCTTGCTACCTTGTAGGGAAAATAGACTTCTTATTTCTTGGAAAGGTCCGTACGATATAATATCAAAAGTTTCCGATGTTGACTATATCGTCGATATTGACGGGAAGCGTAAAACCTTCCACATCAACATGCTCACGGAATTCCATGAACGTCCGGATTATTTACAACCTGTTTTCCAGGCAACGGACGATTTTCCAGTCCAACATGGACAGTACTCATCTCTGTCAGTAATACAGGATGAGGAAACGAGTTTCTCGGATGTAAATCTACCTTTTCCAATGATTCCTCTTCACTCTAATGAATCATGGAAAGATGTTGCAATTTCTCCCGAATTATCTCCAGGAGAGCAGAAACAAGTTTCTACTATGTTAGAACAATTTCAGGATGTCCTTACTGACATTCCTGGTCAAACTGATGTCATTCAACATGACATTATTCTTACTGACCATAGTCCTATAAGAGTCAGACCGTATCCTATCCCGATACATTTTCAAGCACAGGTAGAGAAAGAGTTGGATGAGATGATAGAGTTAAAAATTATTGAACCATCCACATCAGCATATTCTTCGCCGATGGTTATTGTACGGAAAAAAGACAATAACATACGTCTTTGCGTGGATTATCGCAAACTGAACCAAGTGACTAAATTTGATGCTGAACCTATGCCTTTACTAGAAGAGCTACTTACGAGACTATCGAATTCTCATTTCTTTACTAAACTCGATTTTTCTAAGGGATATTGGCAAGTTCCATTATCCGAACACGCCAAACCGTTTACTGCTTTTTCGACGCCTAGGGGTCTATTCCAATGGAATTTCATGCCTTTCGGTCTTATGAACGCCCCTGCAACATTCGTACGCATGATGCGTCGAATCCTATCTCATCGCTCAGATGTCATTGCGTATCTTGATGACATCTGTCTTTTCAGTGATACTTGGAACGATCACTATAATGGGATAAATGAACTATTGTCTATCTTACGCGAGCATAACCTGACAGCGAAACCATCGAAAGCATGTATTGGTTTTAGCGAAATATCTTTCTTAGGACACCGTGTTGTTCATGGGTTCCTAAAAACAGAAGACCATAATACAAGTAAGATACTTAACATTTCTATTCCTAAGACTAAAAAGCAAGTGCGAAGTCTCTTAGGTCTAATACAATTTTATGGACGATTCATTCCGAATCTGTCCTCCATTATGTCACCTCTCTCTTCCTTGCTAAAGAAAGGGTCTCCTAATGTAGTCCATTGGACTCAAGAATGTCAATCCTCTTTGGATAAGGTTAAAACTATGTTTTCTACTTCACCTATCCTAGTATTGCCTTCTAAGGATAAGACATTTATTCTTCGTAGTGACGCTTCATCTACCGGGATTGGAGCAGCACTAATGCAAGAGTACTCTGGAACTCTGCATCCTGTGATGTATATTTCTCGGAAATTAAATGCCGCAGAGAAGAATTACTCGGTCCTAGACCGTGAATTATTGGCTATGGTTTGGTCAATCCTTAAACTGCAAAGATTTCTTCTTGGCGCGCATTTCATCGTGGAAACTGACCAGAAAGCTCTTACGGCTATTCAGAGTAAAAATCTGAAGAGCGCGAGATCAACGCGATACGCGATTGCTCTGCAGCCATTTCATTTTTTGGTGCGAGCTATCTGTGGGTCAGAAAATGTGATGGCAGATATTTTGTCTAGATGCCCACATGATTCATAACTGTTATACAACTTTGATACAGTTGTTCCTATGTTGAAATTTGTACACATATGTAATATATCATATATTGATTGTAACACTACTTAGCGGTTCATTGATGTTTATTCACCGCTGATATTTCAATGTTTTTTTCGTCTTTGATAATCATGATGTTAAGATATCTTAGATGAAATTTATGTATAAACTAATGTAGAAATTGTGTCATTGCTAATATTGTAGTATGATACTTAGAGAAGTACTTTCTCTAAGGTCATAAAACTTATGCTTATCATCTGCGCATTGTTATTGGTGCGTTGCGAGCCTATTGTATGTTGCTCCTAGATGTATTTCAAAAAAAAAATGTACCATTTTTTTTCCCGAGGGGTGTGGTAATCTGTTGCGTGCATATTTTGACGCACATATTACAAAAATCGATATGGCTATTTAATATGGAAAAGATATTGACATTCATTCATTTGTGTATGAAAATGCTGTCTATGGTAAAGCTAGATAATTCATGATTGATTTACACTTTTGGTTATAGGAGTAATCGTTCTTGATATTGATTCGGCGCATGGATATTGCACTCATGTCCGTACTTATTTGTTAGGGCCAGAAAATAGATTAATTTGCTTATTATGTTTATGGCCTGAATTCATATGTATTACATATTATTAGTACTAGTAGAATCAGTCCTATATTGTATATTTTGGATGGGTAGGCAAGACTATATTCTTGTTATGCCGCTCTAGCGGAAGTATGAGTTGTCTTGACAAGTCGTGATGAGTTCCGATGTACCGTTTACAATGGCGGGTACGCATTTTCAAGGGCTGGTACATTCTTAAGTAAAAATGATTTATGAAGTGGTTTTTCTTCTGTAGGAGATTGTGTCTCTACTAGAGTTTGTGTTAGAGACTCTCCTAATGTACGGTATCATGTATGATTCGGACTCCAGGTAATGCCAGACCCTATTTTTGATGATCTCATGTCGGTTAGACCTAGCTGGAATGTTATGCTTCACAACGCTAGGGTCATGTTTGTATCGACGAAGATGACGGGCTTCCATACAGCAGTTATGTCTACGTGAAGTAACTGGATTACTGTAGAACTGTATTTAGAAACTTTAGGAAATTATTCATATGCATTTCAAATTAACTTTGGCTTATATATACCCTCCTGTGAGTGAGTGAGCGACAACTCAGGAAGGCGGCCATATTACATTCCTGTCATCATATTTTGAATCACTGTAGAAAAGAACGGGGCATGTATCTTACTATTCGGACAGTGGCAAGGAGATCTCAATTTTGATAGAAACCCCCTTATCGTGGTTTCATAATATGATATAAACTATGAACATAAAGCAACTTTAATTACTTACCGATCCGCCTTCACTGACGCGTTTAGTCAGATAGGGGATGCGGCCATAATGTATCATAACACTGGAAGCTATTGATGTACTACCCATTATATATGAATGTGTCATGATATGGGATCTACTATGTATGCCTGCAAATTGATGTGTCAACATATACCCATGATTTACTCGTTATGTCCCAGTGTGTGCGTCTAAATAAACTGTGTAAACAAAGATTCCAGCAGTCTGCATTGGTGCCTTGTAGACAAGTGAATGAGTGCTTAGATTGGTCAGAACACGAACAGTCCACCATTCGCGTTAATCACACTCTACACTTCCACTCCATATATACACCATCCTGCGTCGGTTGAATTGACCAAGTTTAGGGCCTGCTCCCCCTGGAGCCTTAGAGGGAAACTACTGCTTACAGCTGCCTTTGCCTTCCCTAACTCCGGACTAGGGTGAGTTACCCATTTACAGCTGGGTAGACTGGAGCATGCCTGATCTCAACAACTCGGTACACTACAATGGACATATACAGTAGTGGCACCACAAACAACATGCTACAGTGATTGATAGTGGAGCTTTACAAAAGAAAGAGATCATACACCACGCACTTTACGTTACATTACAGTGGTTTACAGTGTGACACTTTACAACCGGAAGTATACAGTGGGCAACTCAGCCCATTAATGACGCAATCACTTCTGTTGTTCCTCTATACAGCAGTATATGTCAGTCCAAACAAGACAAAGACCTTGATACTGTGTCCAGTAAATGATAGAAGACTTAAGGACAGTAGTATAGAACAGAGGGTAGGTTTCTGGTATTGTATAAACATTAATAACACATAAGGAAGGGAAACCCGAGGCCTGTAAACAGTAAATTAATATTAGACAAACATAAAGATATGTTTTCAGGCACTCGTAAGAAATAAAGAAGTAGAACACTTGGACAACAGAAAAACAACAGACGTGAGTGGCTTACCCAGGGTTCGAACCCCGTACCTTCCGTAGGACAACTCCGCCTAGCTATACAAGCGAATCACACTGACCCCACGGCCAGCTAGGCATCCCCAAAA
Source organism: Oreohelix idahoensis (assembly GCA_024509875.1). Classification (NCBI taxonomy): domain Eukaryota; kingdom Metazoa; phylum Mollusca; class Gastropoda; order Stylommatophora; family Oreohelicidae; genus Oreohelix; species Oreohelix idahoensis. Next base: position 123,352 of record JAMPIV010002463.1, read on the forward strand.
AAGGATGCTTTACTGACTAGTCATCAGTGTGAAATACAAGACAACACCGGAAGTATACAGTGGGCAACTCAGCCCATTAATGACGCACATTGTGGTTGTTCCACAGCCAGCATGATGCCTTTTCCGCAGTTTAACTAAGCCTCTTCAGTGCCCTTGTTCTCGACTGTCCCCTCAGCCCCAACAGTTTCAATGAATCATACACTGATGCAGCCACGAGCCTTCTTGCACCCACCTCAACAGCCATGACCCTTGCAGTGAACCCATCGTGTCTCAGATCCTCGGCTAGATCACTATACTTGTCCGCTTTGAACAAATGTTGCTCTTCCTATCTGGATTCAAATGGCACGGTCAGTTCAATCAATATAACCTGGTGCGATGATGAAGAATGCAGCACTATATCCTGCCGTCTTCGAGATTTCCTGATACTCTCTGGATATGCTCCTCGTTCAGGTAGGTCTACCGCCATCTCCCAGACATTTGCACAGTCAAGGAGAGATGGGATACTGCTACTGATTTACTCGGTTTGGGGTGTGCTGACTTTTCTGCTCTCAGAAAGTATGTGTTTGCGGTGTTCGGCCTGACATTGCTATTCGCCTTCATGCTTGCCAGATCTATTGTTGCAGCCAGCTCATTTAGCACTTTGTTGTGGCGCCATGTGTATCGCCCTTTCCCTAATGACATCTTGCAAGCTGAGAGCACGTGTTCAAGTGTCTGCCTCTCATGGCACATGGGGCGCTGCTCATCATCCGACTTTCCCCATCTCAAAAGGTGTGTAACCGATGTCAGGAGGTCATACATTGATCTAATAATGAAGCTGAGCCTAAGAGGTGCCATCATTCCATGTCAAGGACCTTTGCAGGGCTCCTTTCCATGTAGTCCATTGGCCTTGTTGGACCTGCTGCACTGCTTTTTGCAACCTCCTATCATTCTCAGCTCCTTGTATCTCCTGAACTACCATGTCTCTGCGCTCCCTGCTTGATGCCTTGGACCACCAGCGGATGTCTCCATGACCAAATCCCCGTCCATTCGTTTGTGTAAATCCGATTACCTCCGTCAGTTTGAGCGACTCTTGGGCAGCATCAACAGCTTCTTCCACTTTCCACTTCCTTCCCGTTTTCAGTGTGGGCTGAATGGACTTAACCACGTCATCTGCTGACTCGCGAAGCATCACTGCAAGCCTTGCCTTTACAACTTTGTACTCTTCAACAACAGACTTGAAAGGAAGCTGAAGTTTTGACTTTTTGCATAACAGTGCTACGTCTGACAGACCTGTTGGTACCCCTAGCCGTTTCCTCATAAACTTGTCGGGACAAATATACAAAGCTCAGGTTATCTTACGAGGCGTGTTCAAATGAAACCCGACCGTGCTGCGCCAAGTGGACATTCGTAGGAGGAGCACATACGAATGTACAAACGTGTAAGTGTTCATTCTCCTAGTATTCATTGGTTGTGCTGCAGACCGTTAAAATAATGGCTGGTGTGATAAGGAATCCGTCCAAAAAATTCAAGTCACAGATTTCCGCCGGTAAGGTTGTTCTGACCGCATTTTTTTACCACGAAGGGCTTCTATTGGTAGACTTTAAAGAGCCTGGCGTGAACATCAATGCCATCCGCTACAAAGACACACTAGACAACCTGCATACAGCCATCAAGAATAAACGACCCGGCATGCTTTCGCAGGTGTGATTCTGTTGCACGACAATGCTCGTCCACATGTTGCGAACATTGTGCAGGAAGCGTTAGCAAGGAAAAGGTGGGAAGTTCTGCAACACCCAGCCTACAGCCCCGATCTGTCACCATGTGACTCATTTGTGCGGACCCTTAAAAAATCTCTAAAGGGACAACGATTCGACTCCGATGCAGACGTCAGGGCCTCGGTGACCAAATGGTTCAGTAAGCAGCCAAAGTCATTTTTCTCGGACGGCATCCGCCGTCTACCCAAGCAGTGGGATGCGTGTCTGAATGCCTGTGGTGACTATTTCTAAAGGACCCCAGTGAGTACTTGCTTCATAACAAGTGCTGTATTTAATTCTACTACTCCTGCTGATGTACCTTACATATATTTGTTATAAAGCCACTGGGACGGGTTTCATTTGAACACACCTCGTAATTAAAAGCTCTTAAAATGACAGTCGCTGATTCAAGGCACGTAAAAAAAGATGTGTATTAACGAAATGTACCTTCGTAGTAGATGGTTCAGAGAGAGGTCTCCCTAATGTACCAGGTGTAAATGTCGAATTTATTTCACAATATTCCGTCAAGTTGGTTTTATTTTAATAAATAATAAATGCTATTGCGTATTTAATTAATCTGGATAGTTCCTCGGTCCTTCACGAGTTACGTGGAGAGTTCGTGCTAATGACCCCTGTCCACGAAGCACAATTTTTCGGTGCCGAGTTGATAGTGTGGATAGTCCAGGTTCACTCTCTTAGCGAGGCCTGGTTACCTTTCGGATAGTCCTGGGTTCGAGTCCCCGGTAAGCCTATCACTTTTGTTGTTTTTCTGTTGTCTAGTTTCATACTTCTTTATTTCCTACGAGTGACTTCTATGACCTGTTTATTTATTTGGCTTTATTTTAGAACATCCCAGTCTCCTTCACTTCAAAATTACAAAACATTTATGGCGTGTGTGACGCGAGTTCGTGATGGTAGAATCTACATTATGTTATAATTGATAACGATACACGCACAGAAAAGATCATTCGTCCTGTCTATGCTCTGACAAAACTAGGCAGACTAAATTTTATTTACGTTGACAAGATTATAAATAAGGCAAATTATGACTGACGACCCCCGTGTAGTTCCTCCGGGAGGGGGAGGGAGGAGAGAGAAGCAAAGAAGGAATCTGCCTACTGCTTCGATAGGAATGCCGTACAAGGCGACTAATATGTGGATATGACGCAATCACTTCTGTTGTTCCCCTATTATACAGTATAGGTCAGTTTAATAGGTTGGACTGCCCATTGTAAACTTCCGGTGTTATGTCTTGCTGTTCGCACTAATGACCAGTCATCGAATCATCATTTTTTGGTGATGCCTAGATGGCAGGGAGGATGGTGTGATTCGCTTGCATAGCTAGGCGGGGTTGTCGCACGGAAGGTCCTGGGTTCGAGTCCTGGGTAAGCCACTCATGTCTGTTGTTTTTCGGTTGTCTGTGTTCTACCTTATTTCTTACGAGTGCCTGAAAACATACCTTTATGTTTGTCTGATATTTGTTCATCGTTTAAGCCAAATAAAGATAATAAAAAACACGCAAATCCCGAAACAATTGTGTCTAGCAGATCGTTAGAGAAGGTGGACAGCAAAGAATAACAATGATTGATTTAAGTAACGATCTAAGTAAGTATCTGTGTAAGTACAGATATAACACAGATAATAATGTAAAAGGAAGTTGGAGGCCTGTGAGTTAAACAAAATTCCATAACAGAAACAGTGGTTGGGAAGTGACGTGTTAGAGACTTCACCATAACAGAAACAGCAGTAGGGAAGTGAAGTGTTAGAGACTTCACCATAACAGAAACAGCGGTAGGGAAGTGACGTGTTAGAGACTTCACCATAACAGAAACAGCGGTAGGGAAGTGAAGTGTTAGAGACTTCACCATAACAGAAACAGCGGTAGGGAAGTGAAGTGTTAGAGACTTCACCATAACAGAAACAGCGGTAGAGAAGTGAAGTGTTAGAGACTTCACCATAACAGAAACAGCGGTAGGGTAGTAACGTGTTAGAGACTTCACCATAACAGAAACAGCGGCAGGGAAGTGAAGTGTTAGAGACTTCACCATAACAGAAACAGCGGTAGGGAAGTGAAGTGTTAGAGACTTCACCATAACAGAAACAGCGGTAGGGAAGTGAAGTGTTAGAGACTTCACCATAACAGAAACAGCGGTAGTGAAGTGTTAGAGACTTCACCATAACAGAAACAGCGGTAGTGAAGTGTTAGAGACTTCACCATAACAGAAACAGCGGTAGTGAAGTGTTAGAGACTTCACCATAACAGAAACAGCGGTAGGGAAGTGAAGTGTTAGAGACTTCACCATAACAGAAACAGCGGTAGGGAAGTGAAGTGTTAGAGACTTCACCATAACAGAAACAGCGGTAGGGAAGTGAAGTGTTAGAGACTTCACCATAACAGAAACAGCGGTAGGGAAGTGAAGTGTTAGAGACTTCACCATAACAGAAACAGCGGTAGGGAAGTGAAGTGTTAGAGACTTCACCATAACAGAAACAGCGGTAGGGAAGTGAAGTGTTAGGGAAGTGAAGTGTTAGAGACTTCACCATAACAGAAACAGCGGTAGGGAAGTGAAGTGTTAGAGACTTCACCATAACAGAAACAGCGGTAGAGAAGTGAAGTGTTAGAGACTTCACCATAACAGAAACAGCGGTAGGGTAGTAACGTGTTAGAGACTTCACCATAACAGAAACAGCGGCAGGGAAGTGAAGTGTTAGAGACTTCACCATAACAGAAACAGCGGTAGGAAGGTGTTAGAGTGAAACAGCGGTGTTAGAGACTTCACCATAACAGAAACAGCGGTAGGGAAGTGAAGTGTTAGAGACTTCACCATAACAGAAACAGCGGTAGGGAAGTGAAGTGTTAGAGACTTCACCATAACAGAAACAGCGGTAGGGAAGTGAAGTGTTAGAGACTTCACTTCACCATAACAGAAACAGCGGTAGGGAAGTGAAGTGTTAGAGACTTCACCATAACAGAAACAGCGGTAGGGAAGTGAAGTGTTAGAGACTTCACCATAACAGAAACAGCGGTAGGGAAGTGAAGTGTTAGAGACTTCACCATAACAGAAACAGCGGTAGGGAAGTGAAGTGTTAGAGACTTCACCATAACAGAAACAGCGGTAGGGAAGTGAAGTGTTAGAGACTTCACCATAACAGAAACAGCGGTAGGGAAGTGAAGAGACTTCACCATAACAGAAACAGCGGTAGGGAAGTGAAGTGTTAGAGACTTCACCATAACAGAAACAGCGGTAGTGAAGTGTTAGAGACTTCACCATAACAGAAACAGCGGTAGGGAAGTGAAGTGTTAGAGACTTCACCATAACAGAAACAGCGGTAGGGAAGTGAAGTGTTAGAGACTTCACCATAACAGAAACAGCGGTAGGGAAGTGAAGTGTTAGAGACTTCACCATAACAGAAACAGCGGTAGGGAAGTGAAGTGTTAGAGACTTCACCATAACAGAAACAGCGGCAGGGAAGTGAAGTGTTAGAGACTTCACCATAACAGAAACAGCGGTAGGGAAGTGAAGTGTTAGAGACTTCACCATAACAGAAACAGCGGTAGGGAAGTGAAGTGTTAGAGACTTCACCATAACAGAAACAGCGGTAGGGAAGTGAAGTGTTAGAGACTTCACCATAACAGAAACAACGGTAGGGAAGTGACGTGTTAGAGACTTCACCATAACAGAAACAGCGGTAGGGAAGTGAAGTGTTAGAGACTTCACCATAACAGAAACAGCGGTAGGGAAGTGAAGTGTTAGAGACTTCACCATAACAGAAACAGCGGTAGGGAAGTGAAGTGTTAGAGACTTCACCATAACAGAAACAGCGGTAGGGAAGTGAAGTGTTAGAGACTTCACCATAACAGAAACAGCAGTAGGGAAGTGAAGTGTTAGAGACTTCACCATAACAAACAGCGGTAGGGAAGTGAAGTGTTAGAGACTTCACCATAACAGAAACAGCGGTAGGGAAGTGAAGTGTTAGAGACTTCACCATAAGAGAAACAGCGGTAGGGAAGTGAAGTGTTAGAGACTTCACCATAATAGTTCCAGCTTTATTGTACGTCTCAATGAACGTTACGGAACCACTGGCAGTGCCCGGGATAGACTTCGGTGTGGTCAACCACGAGTTACTACCCCTGCGCAAGATCGTCATATTGTGCTGAATCACCTAAGGAATCGTTCTCTCCCGGCAAGTCAAACAGCAAGAGCAGTAGTGGGTAGACGTGGGCAAGTCTCTCGAATGACAGTCATACGACGACTCAGAGATACAGGCCTTACTGCAAGACCACCTTATGTTGGGCCAAACTTGACTCACAGACATCGTCAGCAACGCCTGCAATGGGCAGAGCAACATGTCAGAGGGACTAGACTGCAGTGGAATGCTGTCCTATTCACAGACAAGTGCAGATTCAACATATCCTTTGCTGATGGACGTATGCGGATTTGGCGACGGTATGGAGAGCGCTTTGCAGATTGCTGTGTTACACGTGAATGGGACTTGATTCCCAGGAATTTCCTTCAGAGACTTGTGCGTTCCATGCGGAGCCGCTGCCAATCTTGTTTGCAAGCACACGGTGGACATACCAGATACTGAGGATAGTGTGAATGAATTTTTTTATTGGTTGCATTTTTGGTTTTCTCCCTTGCCTGCACAGAATGCAATTAATTTCATAACAATCAAATGTACAAATTAATGACCAGCATGGATTCATAGGAAAATGAATAAAGATTCAAAATATGTAATCTTGTAAACACTTATATTTACATTTCACACTCTGTTCCTGGATTACACAGGTGGTGCGTTTTTAATGTGCTTCAGTATATATGCTCAGGTTGCCAGCCTCGTATGAACTTGGACAGCCGCTAGCAATTTTCACAAGTTAATAATGCACAATTTAGAATTATAAAATTTCAACGTACCCCAAAATATATTTGTGAATACTGACTTCTGGCTCAGAGAAATATTTAAGGAACCTCTATTAAGATCTGGTCTGTGATATTACTTTGCAAATAGAATCCCACTATAACTTAGTGTTCATGTTTCTAGGATTCTGGGCTTTCTGTATTAATAAAGATAGGGTTGTCTTGTTGTGTAAATCCACAAGATACTCAAACACGTATAACAAGAAATGCTCTATATTATTGTCTTGAAGACATCCTGCACAGTGAGGTTCTTCTAATCTGAAATAGCCTTTACCGAGCTGTAGTCTGAGAAGTTTCTTTTTACTGGGAATTTTCAATTCCCTAGATATCTAACATTTTCTTTTTGTAGCCTTGGTTATCTTATATGCATGTCTGTGACAGAATGGGTGACCCATCTCGATCTCTGTTTCACTACGGCAGTATCAGTTACATTTTTGTATTGATTTTTATTGCGTGTGCTTTCAATTGTCGCACTTTCTTTCTTTCTCTGCTATGTGTAGCAGATATTTCGTATTTTATTCTTATTCTCCTCTTAGCGATAGTCGTCATGTATGTGTGTTTACCTGCCTATCCCTGCGGATAGATTATACGGTGATGCAAGGATGACCGACAGAATTCCTAGTGTACCACAAGGGTGCGACTGTTTTCGCACGTAAATGGCCAAGCGAGTTTACTTAGATCTGACATGGTGTGGTGGATTTGATGTTATGAATTGTTGTTATGTAGTATATTTGTATTAAATGAGATTAGCTATGAAGGTCCCTGAATTTACCCAATAGTATTGTGAACTTTTCAGGGTACATTTCCGCTACCACCTCTTTTATCTTATTCAAAATGTATTTATATTATTATAGTAAATGACTTCGGGTTGTGTCTAGGGTTATGAAGGTAGAGTATAATGTGTGATAACTAACAAACATACAAACACATAGTTTATTATTCACAACAGCACACAGTACTACCACAATAACATACAAACGACACTTTAAAAGGCTATCCTATTTAAGACTGAGGTTGAAATTTGTGTAAATATGATTTTTACAATTTTATTATCCTGATTCTAATTTATTTTGAATCAGGACTGACAATTTAATAGTGAAATCAAAATAATCATTGACATCAGTCAAATAGCACAATAGATCCTCTGTCCATACATAAAATATTTTTCTAATATACGTCTGTAGTGTTCTCCTACTTTAAGGTAATACTGGTAGTACCACTAGGTTGTTGTTTGAAATCTACCCTTTTAGTAATGTTTGTTTCTATCTGTCACTTGTGGAACTATTAAATATTTGTCCCAGTTTTATTCACTGTCATTATATAGTTCTTTTAAAGTTCTGTAGTTGAGCTCTCAGGTGCCGAACGAGAACTTATCTTGGCAGTAGAATACAGTTTGAACCTTTCCTCTGCTCGCTTGACAATCTGTTCCCTGTTTGATAGGCAATGGCCACTAGCATGGGCTCGCAGTAAACAGGCAGAGTCCTGAATCAATCAGTTTTCAAGCGTTTGGTACCACATTAACGTCAGTACCCAGGACCTCTGAAATGTGAAGGTATGCATCCTTCTTAATGTCTAGCATACACTAATAGTCCACAGTTAAAGACATGTACATTACAAACAAACAAAAAGGGTCATATCCTTATACAAACCTATGCCACCATTTTCTTTTGATGTGACAATGTACACCAGTATTCCTCTCCCCTAATAGTTACAACGCCACTGCAATTCCAGCTGTAATCTCTTCCATATAATAGGATAGGTGTTATGCTCCTTTATGACAATCATACCTATTCTTGTAGTTTTACACCTCTCTGACAGTCTATCACATGGTGGATCAAATTTTAGGCTTTGCCTCATGTTTGCTATAGACCCACTCATGTCCAGACATATATTATTATTTCACATTCAATTTTTATATAAAATACATGTTAATACATGTCAATCTTACCACAATTTTGTTCAATGAAATACACAGAGACGATGACTGACACAGTTTCGATCTGTTTTGTTGTCCAGGCTGCCCAGAAATTGTATTTGAAAGCACAGCCTGATCTCATCTATCGCTGGTGAAAATGTTTCTAGTAATGGCGTCCCCCCTAACGCTTATTCTGACAATATCGATTCAGTTGGCCAATCATCTTAATTTTACAAGGGTAAACAGTCTTTCAAAAATATCATTCAAACCTTTCTACGTTACTAGGCTATTTATGTTTATTCAAAGGTCAGCCAATAATATTTCGTCTCACTTCAAATGCCACCCAATCGGATTCACTGTACTATCCTAGCCTATCTGTCACCTACTTTTTTTCCCCCAAAAATATGCGATCCAATCTAAGCAGATATGACTTGTCCTGACAGTATCTCTGATCTCTATGTATGGTTTTATCATTATTTGATTAGTTAAGGGACTATTTAGATAACTAATAACATATTCTTGGTCAGCAAGTCTTCAAGTACACGAATCTACGATTTTTAAGGGGCTATGTGGGTTGGTTCAAAATTCTATCTTTTTTTCTATGTTAGTTGTTTATTTTTAAACTACCTCTCGTTCACTCTTTTTCCATGTACTTTCAAGCGAAATACGAGAGCTTAGGTTATTCACAATAAGAGCTAAACATGTTTCCATGACCGTAGTGTATACATTTCTAACTTTTTCATCGTATTGGGGAAACCCCTAAGGCAAGGCTTGCCACTGTGCTACAGTTGGCTTTTAGTTTAAAATCAATGCGAAACGAATTAGCATTTCATCTATCCTTGCCCCTCCTCGTTCCACAATGCATTTTAGGCAAATATTTTCTTAGAACTAGGAAAAGTGGTTGTTTATGTCAAGGACGAATTTGAAAAATTGGGTACCGTTTTGTTCGGCTATTCGTTAGCAAATAATAATCTGAAGGCGTAGGCGACACCAACCGTTCTAGCAGAAAATTCTTTTGTACTTTCTTATCTTTGCCTTTATGCCCTATACTGTTATATATTAATTTAGATATTGTATTTAGAAATCACTACACATCTCCCCCTTTAGAACAGAAGATCATATGTCAGTTTCTACTTCTAAATACACATAGATGAATTTACTATCTATGCCTGGTGACTACTCTGATGTTCGTCGTACGGATGTCTGCTTAAAAAATCAGCGCCGACATTGGTTTTTTCCGGGAATGTACTCTATGGTAAACTGGAATGGCTGTAGGAGCAAAGACCAGCGTAATAATCTAGCATTTTCATGCCTTGCTTGTGACAGACACACGAGTGGTTTATGGTCTGTCTGGATCTTAAATGATTTTCCATAAAGATAAATCTGGAACTTTTTTATAGCCCATATGACTGCCAGACATTCTTTTTCACTTGTTGAATATTTTTGTTCTGCTGTGTTCAACTTACGGCTAGCATAAGCTACTGGGGTTAATTCCCCATCAAGTGAATTTGACCGTTGTAATAGAGCTGCACCCAAACCGATATTACTAGCATCCGTTCTCACTATGAATTCTTGACTCAAGTCAGGTAATTTCAAAATAGGCCTGCTTGTGAGCTTTTCTTTCAATTCTTGGTATGCTAATTCACACTGCGCTGTCCAAATAATTCTATCAGGATTTCCTTTGCGCGTTAAATCAGTCAATGGAGCACATATGGAGTTAATGTTTTTTATATACTTTTTGGTAAAAACCACATAATGAGACAAAAGATCGCACATCTTTTTTTGTTTGTGGTCTTGGTGCTTTTTTTTAACTTCTCCAGGTTCTTGGGGTCAGGGGTCATGTTTCCCTGATGTACTGTGTGTCCCAAGAATTCTAGCTCTTTACATCCAACACAGCATTTCGTCGGTCTAGCTGTCAAATTGGTCTCTCTCAGTCGATCAAACAACATATTCAGAGAGTTAATGTGTTCCTCAAATGTTTCTGTTGCTATGAGAATATCATCCATGAAGTTGGTGATGCATGGATTCTTCAGGGGATCCAGTAACTTTCTCATCATCCTCGAAAACACACTCGGTGCATTTTTCAGCCCGAATGGCAACATATTAAATTCATAATGTCCTTCCGAGGTGCTAAAGGCTAAATAAGGTTTGACTTCCGGCTTTACTGGAATCTGATAGTAGCCTTTGCTCAGATCCACTTTAGAGAAATATTTAGCTCTATTCAGCCTGGCAAACAGCTGATTTGTATCAGGTAATGGATCCACCTGACCTTCTGTGACAGCATTCAGTTTCCTGTAATCTATACACAGCCGGTGTTCTCCAGAGGGTTTTCTTAACAGAACCACACTGGAGCTGTAGGGAGATTCACTGTGCGAGATAATCCCTTCTCTCAACAGATAATCTATCTCCTCCCTTAAAGCTTTTTCCTTAGCGAACGGAATCGAATAGGCTTTCATACAGATTGGTGTTGGGTCTATGAGTTTCATATCATACTCCAATAAATTTGTATGCCCCGGACGGTCCGTTAACACATCTGTATGATTATTCAGAACCTGTTGAACCCTCTCCCTCTGATTTTCCGTTAAGTGTGTGCTGATTTTTACCTGTGCAGCGGTTTCACAGGGATGTAAAGGATATTCATGAGAAGTGAGTGGTTCCTTTTTCATCTCCATTGCAACAGACAAGGTCAGTAGGTGTGTCTCTTCCTGGTTTTCTCTGTCCAGATATTTCTTCAGGAGATTCACATGATAGATTTTCTCTTTCCCTTTCTTATCTATCTTATAATTTGTTCTAGACACCTTCTCTAGAACTGTATATGGACCTTGCCATCCAATTTGCAATTTATTCTGGCTGCCGGGCAGTAGAAGGAGCACCTTCTCTCCCACAGCTAATTCTCGATCCTTCGCTTTCTTATTGTAATAGGCAGCATGCTTTTTCCTGGCTTGTCTTAAATTTTCATTGGCAAGTTTCCAGCCAGTTTTAAGACGAGTGGTCAGCTCGTTCACATATTGATATGATGAGGTAATATTTTCTTCTGCCTTTTCATCGGTCCATGTCCTTAACAAGGCTTCCAAGGGACCTTTTATTGGCCTTCCAAATAACAATGTTGCCGGGGCCATACCGGTTGAACTATGGGGTACCTCCCGATAGGCAAACAAGGCGGCGGGAAGGTACTGGTCCCATGTATCTGGTTTTTCATGTGCCAACTTTCTCAGGATCGACATGAGTGTCCCGTTAAATCTTTCCACTTGGCCATTTCCTTGAGGATGATACGGACTACAATGAAAGTGTTTGGCTTGAAAGATCCTGAATACTTCTTCTGTTAGTTTCCCCTTGAACTGAGAGCCATTATCAGTCAAGATTTGGTTGGGAAAGCCTAACCTGGTGAAGATTGTGAGTAATGCCTCTGCCACATGCTTCGAATCAATTGATGACAGGGCTACCGCCTCTCCCCACATAGAACAAGTGTCCACCAGAGTCAGAATGTAACTGTTCCTCCTCTTGGTCCGAGTGAGAGGTCCCACAATGTCCACGGCAACTCTTTCAAAAGGTGTTCCCACTATGGGCATTTCCCCTAGAGTTGCTGGAGCAGTCCAATGCTTTGGAGCTACCCGTTGGCACTCTGGACAGGATTTTACATATCTCTTTATGTCTTCAGTTATTCCTGGCCAGAAATAATGACAAGCTATACGCTGTCCTGTTGCGCTGATCCCCATATGACCACTGAAGGGAATCGCATGCCCTAGTTCCAACACTTTAGTCCTATATGAATTTGGAAGGACCAGCTGTCCGTGACCATTGGATCCATTTCCAGCCTTCCTATATATCAATTTGTTCTTCATATAGAAATCTCCCTTGCCTGGAGGTGTATGACATTTGGGCAATTTCTTAAAACAAGGCTTGAGGGTCTTATCCTCCGCCTGTGCCTTCCTCATCTCATCTGGATGGGTATTTATCGGATTATCCTCCTCCTTTTTAGACTGTGATCTGGTCTGCACTGTTGCCATGGTCACAGGTCTCTTGGGATTCCCCAAGAAGACATATCTACACCCCAATATCAGAGGGTAGATTGGTTCATTTATCACTGCTGCTTTTATGATTCCTTCCACATATCGCGTTTTCACATTTATCCTGGCGACGGGAAGTGTCATGGTCGCTACGTCCTTGGTTGCAGTTTGAATCTCCACTGTTTCTGTGGTGTATTGATCTGCCTGCACCAGGTGAGAACTCACAACTGAATCATAATCTAATCCAGTATCATACAAACACCTTATGGTGACACCATTGCATGTTACATCTTCACACACTGGGGGGTGGTAAGGTTCCTGTTGTTCAGTAGGGTTGACCTTTACTCCCTTTCTCCCCATTTTCATTGCAGCGAAAGTAGGAGTTTTCCTTCTACAATTTTCAGTGTTATGGTTGTCCATCCGACAATGTTTACAATACTTCTTTCCTTGGTTAAAAGGTTTTCTTTCATCATTTTTCCTTTCATTGAATTGTGAGGTTTTATTTTTATAGTCATTGCGTGGCCTATCAAAATATTGCTTACCTTTGTTCTGGTCTCTATGGTCAAACTTATTAAAGTTTTGAGGTGCCTTAAAATTGTCTACCTGTTTCTTTTTATTACCAACTACCTCTGCCTGGGCTGCCTGATACCTCTCAGCGACATTGAGTAACTCACCCAGCCTCTCTGCACCTTGTTCCATGAGAAACTTTCTCAGGTCTGGAGCCATGGACTCTCTTAGCTGCTCAATAAGGATCATCTCCTTAAGATCTTGGGTTTTCCCCAGAGCAGTCCATTTCTCCAAGTAGGTCTCTAACCGTGCAGAGAACTGGTGATAAGTCTCACCCGACAGTAGTTTGGCATTCCTAAATTTTTTTCTATAAAATTCTCCGTTCTTTTCGTATCTTAATAAAAGAGCCTGCTTTAGCATGTCATAATTGTCTTGGTCATCTCTGCTCATCTTGGCAAAAACTTCATAAGCCGTTCCTCTAAGCCCTTGGGATAAGTTGATGCTCCACCTCTCTCTCTCTCTCTCTCTAACCCATATGTAGCAGCTTAAAGCTCAAATCTACTTAAATACCCTTCGATGTCATCTTCTTTCTCAACAAAATGATCTACATGAAAACCCATAGCTGAGGTTGAGGCTCCCTGACTAGCAGTGGCATCTGAGGCAAAGGGGCTGGCACCATTTTCAGGAGCATGGCCTTGAATTTCCAACTCCCTTAGTCGTAACTCGTGCTCCCTCTGCAATCTTCTATCTTCTGCTTCCCTTTCAGCAGCCTGTCTCTTTTCCTCTCTTTCAGCAGCCTGTCTCTTTTCCTCTCTTTCAGCAGCCTGTCTCTTTTCCTCTGCTTCAGCAGCCAGTCTCTTTTCCTCTGCTTCAGCAGCCAGTCTCTTTTCTTCTCTTTCTGCAGCCAACCTCTTTTCTTCTGCCTCCAATGCCCTAGCCTCCTTGTCAGCCTCAATCTGCAACCTCTTAATTTCTTTGTCAGCCTCAATTTGTAACTGTAATTTTCTTTCTTCTGCTAACTTCCTATCTTCCCTTTCAATATACTTGTCACATTCTGAAGTTACATATTGGATCAAAGCCTGACCCTCCATGTTCATTTCCTTAGCAGTCAGCACAGCAGCAGATCGAAACTTTGCCAGATCAGCCATTTGTACTATGCAACCTTTAAAATTTCTAACTATACAAATCTCTAATTATGGCTAATAATTTCTAATGATAACCAAGAACAACCACAGGCACTGATAGCTCAACTACTATTCAATTTCTCCAAAAGGAATGCTTTTAGTTTTATACTATCTGAGATTCCTAATATAATTGATAATATTTTAAGAATTTAAAATCCCAGAAGCAAACTACCCAATATAGCTGGTGTTATAAGAAATTCAATCCCGAGGAGCGAGACCCCAATATATGTGGTAGGTTAAAATCCCGGACCAGGAGACCCCAATATATGTGGTGGATTTGATGTTATGAATTGTTGTTATGTAGTATATTTGTATTAAATGAGATTAGCTATGAAGGTCCCTGAATTTACCCAATAGTATTGTGAACTTTTCAGGGTACCTTTCCGCTACCACCCTTTTTATCTCATTCAAAATGTATTTATATTATTATAGTAAATGACTTCGTGTAGTGTCTAGGGTTATGAATGTAAGTGTAATGTATAATGTGATAACTAACAAACATACAAACAAATAGTTTATTATTCAAACAGCACACAGTACTACCACAATAACATACAAACGACACTTTAAAAGGCTATCCTATTTAAGACTGAGGTTGAAATTTGTGTAAATATGATTTTTTACAATTTTATTATCCTGATTCTAATTTATTTTGAATCAGGACTGACAATTTAAAAGTGAAATCAAAATAATCATTGACATCAGTCAAATAGCACAATAGATCCTCTGTCCATACATAAAATATTTTTCTAATATACGTCTGTAGTGTTCTCCTACTTTAAGGTAATACTGGTTGTACCACTAGGTTGTTGTTTGAAATCTACCCTTTTAGTAATGTTTGTTTCTATCTGTCACTTGTGGAACTATTAAATATTTGTCCCAGTTTTATTCACTGTCATTATATAGTTCTTTTAAAGTTCTGTAGTTGAGCTCTCAGTTGCCGAACGAGAACTTATCTTGGCAGTAGAATACAGTTTGAACCTTTTCTCTGCTCGCTTGACAATCTGTTCCCTGTTTGATAGACAATGGCCACTAGCATGGGCTCGCAGTAAACAGGCAGAGTCCTGAATCAATCAGTTTTCAAGCGTTTGGTACCACATTAACGTCAGTACCCAGGACCTCTGAAATGTGAAGGTATGCATCCTTCTTAATATCTAGCATACACTAATAGTCCACAGTTAAGGACATGTACATTACAAACAAACAAAAAGGGTCATATCCTTATACAAACCTATGCCACCATTTTCTTTTGATGTGACAATGTACACCAGTATTCCTCTCCCCTAATAGTTACATCGCCACTGCAATTCCAGCTGTAATCTCTTCCATATAATAGGATAGGTGTTATGCTCCTTTATGACAATCATACCTATTCTTGTAGTTTTACACCTCTCTGACAGTCTATCACATGGTGGATCAATCTTTAGGCTTTGCCTCATGTTTGCTATAGATCCCCTCATGTCCAGACATATATTATTATTTCACATTCAATTTTTATATAAAATACATGTTAATAAATGTCAATCTTACCACAATTTTGTTCAATGAAATACACAGAGACGATAACTGACACAGTTTCGATCTGTTTTGTTGTCCAGGCTGCCCAGAAATTGTATTTGAAAGCACAGCCTGATCTCATCTATCGCTGGTGAAAATGTTTCTAGTAATATCGTCCTCCCTAACGCTTATTCTGATAATATCGATTCAGTTGGCCAATCACTCTTAATTTTACAAGGGTAAACAGTCTTTCAAAAATATCATTCAAACCTTTCTACGTTACTAGGCTATTTATGTTTATTCAAAGGTCAGCCAATAATATTTCGTCTCAAATGCCACCCAATCGGATTCACTGTACTATCCTAGCCTATCTGTCACCTACTTTTTTCCCAAAAAATATGCGATCCAATCTAAGCAGATATGACTTGACCTGACAGTATCTCTGATCTCTATGTATGGTTTTATCATTATTTGATTAGTTAAGGGACTATTTAGATAACTAATAACATATTCTTGGTCAGCAAGTCTTCAAGTACACGAATCTACGATTTTTAAGGGGCTATGTGGGTTGGTTCAAAATTCTATCTTTTTTTCTATGTTAGTTGTTTATTTTTAAACTACCTCTCGTTCACTCTTTTTCCATGTACTTTCAAGCGAAATACGAGAGCTTAGGTTATTCACAATAAGAGCTAAACATGTTTCCATGACCGTAGTGTATACATTTCTAACTTTTTCATCGTATTGGGGAAACCCCTAAGGCAAGGCTTGCCACTGTGCTACAGTTGGCTTTTAGTTTAAAATCAATGCGAAACGAATTAGCATTTCATCTATCCTTGCCCCTCCTCGTTCCACAATGCATTTTAGGCCAATATTTTCTTAGAACTAGGAAAAGTGGTTGTTTATGTCAAGGACGAATTTGAAAAATTGGGTACCGTTTTGTTCGGCTATTCGTTAGCAAATAATAATCTGAAGGCGTAGGCGACACGAACCGTTCTAGCAGAAAATTCTTTTGTACTTTCTTATCTTTGCCTTTATGCCCTTTACTGTTATATATTAATTTAGATATTGTATTTAGAAATCACTACACATGGCTAGTGTAACCGACTAATTATTGTCGTGATAAGACACAGCACAGATGGTCAAATAGGAGTTCGTGTTTGTATAAGAAGCGCCGGCCAAGAATCGACCTGGTGGGATGACAGACACACCTGAACGGAAATGATGTAATATTTCCTGGTAGATATAAGAAGTTATATGTAATCATTGACGAGAATATTTGAGTGTCAGGATTACCATATATGGGAAACGTGACCTCTGCATTTCGTTCAAAATTATCTTTTGTCGGAAATATTTTGAATTTCCCCACGGGACATGCATGTTTGAAAACGATTGGCTTGTTACTTAGCTTCGTAACAAACACATGCGTGGGAAGACAGGGAATATAACCTGACCATTTTCGCAGTCTTTTTCACTGTGAAAATTTACTGTGAAGATCGCTTGCCACGACGACACCAGACCTTGCCAGAGTTAGAATTCAGAATTCCTTTTATCAGGCCGGACCTTTTCTTGGAGAATCTTGACGGACTTACAAAAACAGCCCAGGAAATCTCTATCATTTTAATAAGGAAACCGGGACTGAGGAAACTGAAAACACACGGAGTCATAGAGGGAATTATCTTATTAAAGAAACGACACCCCAGACGCGTGTAAGAGGCCGATTCAAGTCTCTTTTATTCATCTGAGCAAAAAAGTCTGTGAGCCAGGATTGGCTTAAGTTGTCATTTTACCTTTTATATTACTAACATGTGAACTAACATATATATATATATATATATATATATATATATATATATATATATATATATATATATATATATATATATATATATATATATATATATATATATATATATATATATAACCATGTGAATATTAATATGTGAAAATCGCTAGTGGATGTCCAAGTTATTTGAGGCTGGCAACCTCAGCGTATAGAATGATGATTTCATGAACCAGCACTGCCAAGGGCTGGTGATTGCTTTTTTTGCTAGTTTCTTAAAGAAAACTAAACGCATAAAGAGTCCCAGGTTCCACATGGAGCAGGGCGGTAAAAATGAAAAAAAAATGATGTACATTCTAATTTTAATATTTACAGTTTCAAACCAGTGTAAATGTCGAGGTTAACATATGCACTTTAAAATTAATGGAAGTTTCAAACTTTTCAAATCAGTGGAAGTGTAAATGTAACCATATTCTATCTGTACTATTAACCTGTTCATTTAAATGTAACGTAAAGCTAAAGCTATCCAGTTTATATGTAAAGATAGCTTTATCCCGAGGGATTAAATATAATTCTCATCGAGGGTAATTTCAGAGATAAATGGGATGGTAGAATAGGAGAAAGGGGATACATAAGTATGTGTCGGGAAACGCAATACTCAGGAGAGCGTTTGTTTCTGTTCTTTATCATAGTGGTGGTACCAGTAGAAAGTACTATCTCTGGAACAAGAAGGGAACAGTAGCCTACGCTTTAAGACGAGGTGTGGCCGGGGAGTGGACGGGAACGGCACCAAATCAAGTTAGATATGACCGGGCTTTGTCACGGCGACAAATCAAGTCTAGTGTGACAAGATGAGAATGGGGTGGAATCTTTTATCAATGTTCATCTGTTGTTTTACTGGCGACTGCCAGAGATGGGGATTACAGAATAGGAATTGGAACATAACCCAGGTGGTTCTTTTGGAGACTCGTAACTGTGTTTATGTTTTAGACTGTAAGATCGTCGAAAATATGGTAATATTCTTTTCTCTATTACCGGATGTAAACAAATGATACTTCCTACTGACGTTCAGGAAATAAGTTCAAGCTGGACTAATTAGGAATGAATACCTTTATTTAGTGTCTGCACACTCTGACAACTTCATAATAGTTCATAAAAACATGTGCTTCTGTGGTATACAAACCAATCCTCCCAAGAAATAACACACAGCCCTCCAACTTACAAGATGGTCCAGAAACCCAAAAATCACTGCCTCGCTCGTCTCGTGCTCAAAACAACTCACTTAACCCCCTTCTTTCAAACCATCACTTCCGTCCTAACTACTGGGCAATTCTACCCCAAGTTCGATGACGTCATTTCTGAACATTTTAATTAAATCACTCATAGGATATGTGACTAGTGTTATTACACTAACTAGACACGTTCAAATACTTAGTGTTTAATCTTGCTAAGTATTCTTACCCTAACTATAATTAAGTGGCAGTACCTTAGTGTTAATCCGACGTAACAGTCCGTACTGTCACAGAGGGAACAACTTTGCAATCTCTCATTGACATTTCTGGGAAACGAGCTACACCAGACAACCTTGACCAGCGACGAGCGTGAGCAGCGTAAAAGAAACCATCAGCGGGAGCAGAAACTACTATTGGCAGCTAAGTGCAAAATATACGCTGCCAAAGTGAACTTTTTTTTCCATCGACTCTACTTTCAATCAATGATGAAACTTTTCATCTAAACTTTTCAAGTATTTTCAAACTGTTAAAACTTAAGTGATTGTTAAATTTTGTTATTGTAATTTTACAAATTTAACTTCGATTTAATCCTTTTAAATGTACTGCATGTTTGTCTCAGTCAATTTATTACACACACTCTAAACAGAGCTATACCAGACTAATAAGAATTCCACTGAGTAAATCAGAGGTGGGGACTGAACGAGCTAAAATTAACCATTGCTTAATTCTTCACAAAAGTTGTCCGCAGATTCTAGAGTTACCGTGCTCAGCCAAAGCAGCATTGTTTTCGCTTATCTGAATATATTGTGAAAACTCCCTTTGTCATAGAAGTTTTATTACCCTTCTATCTACATCTCTGCAAGAGTAATCTTGTGCGAAGGTAGACACCTTTGAAGGCCCATAGTAAATACTCTTGAGTTTTGGCTACTGTTGGACCACTACTGCAAAGCAGGGGAGGCAATACCGTCACAATGTCTTCCTTTCAGATTTTATCCCACTCTAGTTTCCATTTATTTGTTATTAAACCTTTAATTGGGCTTTTAATCTCTGATTTACTCATCCCTACATTTATTAGATTTATATGAAATCTAACTTTTTTGCTTCTTTATCTCCATTTTCATTTCCTTCTATGCCAAACATGTTAATATGTGTGGTTATTCATACATGTTGTTCTTGTTTACTACAAAACTGCGTCTCTTCGTTGAATACCTTCCTTAATGCTTGCCATTGTATTTTGTCAGGCTCTGTGTTTGTGTGTTCACAAAGGGGCGATGACTGATTTTGTTTAATGGCTCTTGAGAACAAAGAGATTCTGCGAGATTTGGAATTGCCGATAATTCTCAGACCAAAAGGAAACAGCGTGTTCAGCGATAGGATTACGAAGGATGAAGCAAGGATATTGGCATGAGAATAATGCACTTTAGTATTAGATCGTAGATTTTTTGTTTTATTCACCAAATGCACAACGTGGTTGGAAACTTATGTGACTGCAATTTTAAACAAAAGTACGTGACTCAGAACAAGAACAAGAAATTAAAGGCAAAGGAACTTTGCTCGATAATGCATCGAATGAAGATACTTCTACTTCGTCATCTAGCATGTCTGGTGGCGTAGGTGATCATGTATTTCCACAACTCCAGGACTGTTCATCAATTCTATTGTTGACGTCTGTCAATGCCGGGATATCAAACTATCCAGTTTCTTCTCTTATTGTTCTTCTCTATCTCCCCCCCCCCCCAAATCTCTCCTGTTGTCACAATATATTCTTCTCCTAATATGCTAGAACAAGGTCAAGGTTCTCTGTAGACATGTGTATTATAGTCAGTTCACTTGTAATGATTGTCTTGCTCATGTTCAAATGGGTAATGGTACTCTTTCATTACAAGGGGAGGTCACTACAATGAACGGTGGCTCGACAAGGGAGACAGGTGGGGTTGTAAAAGAAAATTGCAGAATTATTTTGGGATCTGGAACAATAGGGACGGAAGTTCTAATAATTTTGCTATTTCAACTATTTTTTCTGTTTCTAACCATTGTTATGAGCATTAATTATGTTCATTTATCTGTTCTAGTCCTCCTAACTTGTTATTGTTCTCAGCTATTTACTGTTTTCATAACATGCTAGTTTTCTCAGCTCTGAATTGTGTTTACAACCTGTAAGTGATTTCAGCTTGAACTGCCTTTTTTAAAAACCTGTCACTATATTAATTCACTGCTTTTGTTTTCACTGATTAACTCTTTAAGCCTCAAGAGCCACTATAATGGCTCAGGGTTTAGACCTATTTGGTCCAGGAGCCATTTAAGTGGCTTCGGATTTTTTGCTCCTGTCTAGAGCTCTGTTCCAATGTTAACAACCCAAAACGTCATTTCCAACAGGAAGTACTTTCATTTTAAATAACTCGTATTTATGCATATGAACATTT
Organism: Oreohelix idahoensis; assembly: GCA_024509875.1. Lineage (NCBI taxonomy): Eukaryota > Metazoa > Mollusca > Gastropoda > Stylommatophora > Oreohelicidae > Oreohelix > Oreohelix idahoensis. The sequence goes on from JAMPIV010002463.1 coordinate 144,549, forward strand.
AAAAATATTTTTTTTTCCAAACAACAACAACAATAAAAAAGCACTGTAGTGGCCGTTTTTGTTTGGGCCACACCCTGCTTTTTGCTTGGGACTTAAAGAGTTAATTGTGGTTAAAACCAATGTATGAATGTCCATCGTTTTTGGTCTCTGTCTTTGTTCAAGTTTTACAAGCCAGGACTGATTTTTAATACTTTAAAAATTATATATTTTGTTACCCAAATATTCTATTTTTTGTTTCGGCGTAATGTAAAGGGTGATTTTAAAGTCACGTCCTATTTTTAAATTGTTATTTCTTCATCCTATCTAACTAATTTATACTAAACAAACGTCAAAAAAAAAAACTGCAAATTGTAGCTAAGAGCCTCACTTAAAGCAGTCCTTATATTTTGAAGGTCTTTTCAATTATTTATTACATAAGCTTATCCCCTCTAACACATAAAAATTGACTCGAATTTTGTTTAACTGCTAAGTGTAACGCAAATAGTGTTGAGTCAGGCATTCAATCATTAATATTTAAAACAAAAATCTCCTCTTACATAATATAGATCAAGGT